>MJUU01010345.1:24231-42629 GCA_002080025.1 Modiolus philippinarum | reverse complement strand
GGCCGGATCTCCACGCGATTCCATCAGCCCATCCGCCTGGACCCCGCCAAGAGCTACGAGATGGCCCTGGTCAACCTTGAGACCTACTACTCCTTCCCAAATATCCACGAGAGAAATCACGTCCTCTCCTACTCCCCCGATGATGGCGCGCGCTGGTTCTCCATCGCCCTGAAGGTCGGATCCTACGATATCGATGATATCAATGCCGAGATCCAGAGGCGTATGCGTCAAAATGGCCACGGCGCCAAGATCATCATCGGGGCCAATCGTGCGACTCTGAGAGCCGTCCTCATTCTCCGAGAGCACTACCAAGTAAATTTCGACGTCCCCAATAGCCTCTGGACCGTCCTGGGATTCAACGATGAGACCTATACCTACGATCCCAAGACCAATGGATATTTCGAAAGCGAGAGCATCGTGAATATCATCAACGTCAATAGCATCCTGGTGAATAGCGATATCATCAGTGGAAGCTACGTCGACGGCGTGCAGCAGCCCGTCATCTATAGCTTTTCCCCCAATGTCTCCCCCGGCATGAAGATCGTCCAGAATCCCAAGAATCTGATCTATCTTCCGGTGACCGTGAATACCATCCACTCCATGGAGACGCATATCACCGATCAGGATGGCCTGCCCATCGATCTCCGCGGCGAGCACTTGACCATGCGCTTCCACCTTCGCGATATATAAATAAATGACGTATTCCGAGTATGGTCTGAACCTGAGCTCAAGCCAGAGGGATAAGCTCAGACTCGCAGCCAAGCGCAAGCCATGCCTCGTCAGCATCCGCCTCTCGCAAGAGAATCTCTCGGGCAATGATACGTTGCTCACGAATCGGCAGATCCAGAAGATCAATAAGCTCAAGCGAGCCGGCGAAGGAGGAACGATCTTGGAGATGAGCACCACCCAGCTGAAGCAGAATATGCAGAAGGAGGGTGGATTCCTCCCCATGCTCGCCGGCCTGGCGATGAGAGCCCTCCCAATGGTAGCCAAGACCGTCCTTCCAGCCTTGGGAGTGGGAGCCTTGAGTGGTCTGGGTGGCGTCGGCGTCAATAAGGCCTTGGGATCGGGGTTATACCTCAAGAGAGGTGGCCAGATCTGCTGCGTGAAGCCTCACGGGAAGGGCTTATATCTCTCCCCAGCCCGATTGCCGAAGACCGTCCAGGGTGACGGCTTATATCTGAAGCGCGATGGTAAGCTCTACGACGGCTCCGGATTGATCCTAGGCCCCAATAGCCCCTTCAAGAACGTTCCCCTCCTTGGCATGCTTCTCTAGGGGCCCTAGATAAATGAGCGACGAAGTAGATGCCAGACTCGAGGATTTCCTGGATTCCGAGGTCCAGAAATATGCCCGCATGCTTCGCATCTATAAGCGATTGGATAAGGTAGTCTCCGTCGTCCTAGCTGCAGCCTCCATCAGCAGTCTATTGCTCACCAGTGGCACCATGGGATCGGCTTTGACCGGGGTTGGTGCTGTGGCGTCCCTTCCCCTTGGGTCCCTCGCTTGCCTGAGTGCGACGACCTCCCTTGTGCTCTGGCTGATCGCCAAGCGAATCGCCAAGAAGAAGAAGCATCGCAATACTCTCCGCTTGGCCCGGTCCTATCAATCTCAGCTCCTGGGTGAAGATGGTGCGCCTGCCGTCTGCCAGAAGAATTATTACGATGGAAAGGATCACTTGCGCCAGCCCTCGCCCCCTTTCAGCGAAGATTTAGCCAAGCATTCCCAAGGCCCTCGCTGATCCCCCAACCCCTCAAAATATCTTTTCCGATGGGTTTCCCCATCAGAAAGGATTTCTCCCAGGCCCCATCAAATCACCACTTCAAAGTCGAAGTATTCGTGCCCACTCTTCTTTGACTTCTTCATCCCATAGTTATCCATCTTGAGCAGGTTCCACTTTTTCAGCGGTATCCGACGCATTTCCCAGACCAACCTGCTGCACGCCCAGACTTTGGTCTCTACCCCTTTCCTCTCCAGCGTCAGAATCATCCCCTCCCCATACTGACTTTTCGTCTCCTTGACCCCCAAAACTTGGAATATTTCCCAAGGCAGGTCGCGCCACCTCATAATCGGCTGGCGTCTGGCCTCCCTTTGAGCCTGTTCCCTCTTTCTCACTTCCTCGTCGCTCTCTTTCCGCTCGGGACCTAGCAATCGGATTTTTTGATCCGGATTTTGAGAAGTTTCGGAATTCATGATTTATTGGATTTCGAAATTTTTTAATTTATTTTGGTGGGTCCTTCCCTCCCTGCACTTTTCAGCATCCCCGCCTCGCTCAAGATCCATTTGCATCCCGGGGCCCCAAAATTGGGGTCTGATGCAGGATTTCTGCATGGAAAATGGCTTTGGTGCAGAACTCTCATTTCTTAACTACTCCTGTAGCCTTCAAAAGTAAGAGTATATATAGAACAAATATAACAATATCACAAAAACAAACAAACATATTCATATATTTATACAAAGTACAAGAATGTAACACATATTATGTTGTTCTGTTTTGGGCATTTCATCACTAAGCTGCAGATTGTTGAAGTGTCAAAGGATAATCAGATACTTTCTTTTTGAAAACGTCTATCTTTTTTCTATCTTTTTTTATTGCTGCGGTCAAGGAAGTGGCAAAACTTTAATTGTAATGAAGTCTAGATTAAAACCCCAACCTTACACAATGTGTAAGATTCATCGATGTCAAATATCTACATTGTAGATATATCAGACTTAAAAACCTGACAAATGTATACAATGTTGTCTTTGCACGACGGCGAGTCAATGAAAGGTAGACAGCTTGGGGTGTAAATCTTAATGTCGGTAAACTGAAAGTTTTGCCACTTGCTTGACCGCAGCAATATCAATAGGTCAAATTCCATGAAATAGTACCAGAATAGTGAATTTTTTTTTTGGAAATAATCCGAGTTTGGTCTTGGGACATGCAAGCAGTTTGAACTAAGGAGTATCTCCCTCGTGCAAAGCTCTGTCCTTAGCTGACTTTTGGCTTTACATTTCGATCATATTGGTTATTTGTTCTCTATCAGTTTTTAAACATTTTTGATTTATTATCTTTCAAACGTTTAGATTTTATCTGCACTGATGAGACATAAGTTGTCGAAATGCCCATATGCAGAACCCAAATTTACAGTAACTTAGGAATTTAGTTATTTGATACTGCAGATCTTAGAGAATGACCATGTACTTGAGATACACTATCGAACTTAATGGAAAGATAATCAGGGGCCATATTATTTATACATTTGAAAACACTAATTTAGACGGTGTTTCAAAGGGAACTTTTAGTATAATTCTTGCAACTCGCTTTTATGAGTTTATATATTCTCTCAAGATTACCGTGAATGTGAAGTTGTGCCCCCAACAGTACATGTAACAATACTGAGCCAATGATCGGTAGTATATTACTAATATAGAAAAGATTAAGACATGTGAAAGGCAAATAATATCTTAGTCTGTTTAACTAAAATATACGGCTTGAAATTGTTGAACATATTTCATCAATTTGTCTTGACCACGTTAAATTTTTATCAATATGTATTCCAAGTACCGTTTCATTTTCAACATTTTGGAGATTTTCATATTCATCTGTAAAGACGGTACAATTTCGCACTTTTCTTTCAGATCCAACAAGCATACACTTTGTTTTATTGAAGTTAATTGTCATGTCACGGCAGTCTGCTAGCTGTAGAACCATTTTTAAATGTTTTTAAAATCATTGTTCAGGTCCAAATTTAGGGTAAGAAAACATAACCGTCTAGAATGGTATTCATGCAAGTCACTGTTTCTTGTACTGTTTGATCGTTTTTTTTTTTGCAGCCAACTTTTATTGACTGACATTCTCTGTAATTCAAACTTTTGATTGTCATATAATTTTATTTCTAATTTCGGAAGTCCTGTTACAATTCAGCAGGAAAAATTCAGTTGACAGTTAGGAGTTTTTGTGATTTTCTTTTCAATTGTTGCCGTCACCGGTTATGTCCTCCGGACGCTTTTATCCATCCGGATGTTCCTAGACGCTTTTTAGTATGATCCGCATACTTGTCAGACTTATTTCTTTTCCCGACTATAGTTTAACCTTTGCACTCGAATGAATGAAAAAGTTCAAAAACAGAACTACATGGCTTCCAGAGAAAAGGAAGCTACGGTTGAAGTAGAACAAAAAGAGTGTTGTGATGCATTGGAACAAAATGTACATTTACCACAACGTTCTAGCTTGAATACCTCCAGACGTAGCGTTTTTCGAGCTCGAGCTACATCTAGCACCAGCAGCCAAAGTTCAACATCAGATTCTTCATACATGGGAGAAACATATAAGTCAGTGCCATTATCAACAAGTAAATGGGATATCCACAGTCTTGAATCACTGGGTATATATTACAACAGTCATTCCCATCCAATGCCTTCTGATATAGTTGATATGGTGTATAAAGAAACTGGGGTTTTTGGACAGCTGAATGATAGACAGAAAGATTATGTGAAGACTGTGCAAGATAATCTAACTTTTAGTCACATAATCTCAGATTTATTTGAAGCAGTGAACATAATGAAAAAAATACCAACTATGCAAAAGGATATTGACAGTATCAGAAAAAAGGTACCACAGTAAGTATAATCTTCAAGCTTAAGGGGTCCAACAAATAGACCATTTCACAATTATTGCAGCAATGTTGGATAGGAGTCAGATATTCTGGAAAGAGGACTAATGGTATGTGGTATAAAAGTACAGGAAAACATGTGTTTGTTTCTTAGCAAAAGTTCTAAAACCATGGTTTCCCTTAATTTTTAAACCATTTCTACCTCTATTCTGAAAATCTACCCCATCCAATATGACTCCAACCAGTGGTGGATCCAGACTTTCTGCTAAGAGGGGCCCCACCCATAATTTTTTCAAAAGGGGGACCCAATTTTTTTAGAAACCCCTAGGAATTTTAAATATTTTCCAACCTAAGGGGGGCCCAGGCCACCCCAGCCCCCCTAAATCCCCCACTGCCTACAACTGTGAAATATTTTACTACAGAAAACAGCGATGATTGATTTACAGAGAACATCCATGACAACAGAAAATGACCAGAAGCAACACACAAATACCAAAAACAACATACACATGAATAAGAATTTTAATAAAATTTATTTGATACAAAAATGTATACATGTACATTTGTGTATATTGTACTTGCATTGGTACCCTGTACTGTATATACATTTGTACATTGTAATATTATATATATGAATGGTAAATTTTTAAAGATGGCAGGAAACCTCAGTCCCACAATGTACATGTGGAAACACATTGATGAGAGATTTGCAACTTATTGAAGTTGCAAACATCTCTCTTGTAAACTTGCTCCATTGATGCAACATTACAGATTAAGATTGTTTATTCCAATTAATGGTCCCACAAGGGGCATACAAATTTCATACAATGATTAGCTTTCATTTCAAGTACACATACATTCATGTACAAAATTGACAAAGAAGAACACGAGAACATATATATGTATAACGACTTTAACAAACTGATAACTATATAATAATATTATCAACGGTCAGGCCAGAGCCAAGCAGGGATAATACCAGTAGAAATATAAACACACACACACACACACACAAACACACACACACACACACACATATATATATATATATATATATAAAAGTCAACCATGTTAGCATCTAATCTCAAGACACTCTTGGATATAAGTTCCAAGAAGGTCCAGAGCATCAGAATTCTCATTTGAAAAAATCCAGATAAATTTTGAACGATCATTCATTGCACTAAAGTTAACACAGAGTTTCTCTAAACAGGAAAAAAATTTTTTTCTTTTGTTATTATATAAGTTACATTCTGTTAAAAAGTGTTGCTCATCTTCAACTTTACCCATTGAACAATATATACAAAGTCTTTCTGAACATGCTGAACGCTCAATGTTTTTGTATCTGCCGCACTCTATTCTCAAAGGATGTGCACTGATTCTTATTTTGCATATGGCTTGTCTTAATTTGAATTGTTTTAGATCTAAATACTTTTCTCGTTCAAAACAGTTTTTGATTAAAAAATAAGTATCAAGTTTACCCTTTTTAGATTCTTGTGTTTCTAGTTTTAGCTTAAACCAATATTCAAGGAAATTGTTGCGTAACAGTCTTTTTAAGCTATTTGTTAAATTTCCAATCTTCATGTGTAAATTTGGTATTTTTAATTCATTCATAATAAACATAGCACTTGAATACCATGTGTTGATTTTATCAGAGTGCAGCATTTTGCTACATGAATAGGCTTCGAACAAAAGTCCCTCATGTAATGATTCTAACCTATGACAATACTTTAAAATTGATATAATTTTGGAGAAATATAGAGGATAACGTCCAAGTTCAGACATAACTGCTATGTTACTAGCCTTTTTTATTAACACCAAGTAGATATTTCAGAAATTTAACATGTGACTGTTCTATCATTAAAGTAATTTTTTTCTAACAAATAATTACTTTCTTTTTTGCAATTTGCTGAATTAATCTGTGTTGAACATTCCCAATATTTCACTTCCATACATCAATATAGGTTTTACTGTATGGTCATAAAGATACAGCAAAGTTGATATACTCTGGTTAGTTGAATATAAACAACTTTGAAGTTTAAAACATGCTTTCATAGCTTTTTGTGTAGTTCTACTTTACATGTTTTAAGTTTTCCACTACTGGTGAAGGTAATGCCTAAATATTTATAATGACTGACACATTCTACTAAATCTTCATCAAAATATATAGGATGATTTATAAATTTGCCAGATTTGTTGAAAATGAGAACTTTGGTTTTTGATAAGTTAACATTTAAACACCATTCCGAACAATAATACTTTAACATATCCATTCTGTGATGTAGACCTTCTTTTGACTCAGAGAGTAACACAATATCATCTGCAAACATGAGACAATCTACTCTATAATTATTAACAAAAACTGGATTTGAGGATGATGTAAACATATCTGGTAGATCATTTATAAACAAGTTGAATAACTTGGGACTCAGTGCATCCCCTTGTTTAACTCCTATATAAGATTCAAATGATGAAGTTAATTTATTTCCTAATTTAACACATAACATACTCTTTTCAAACATATTTTTAATTATAGCATAAAAAATTCCAGAAATGCCATTTTTCAAAAGTTTATATTGAATACCTGTATGTACATGTACATGTACATTTGGAACTATTTGAATTGTCAAATTTACTGGTATGGGGACAATGTTCTGATGGTAATGTTCACTTGTTACATGTATTTACATAGGTGCATCATCATTTGATAATTGATATTACACTCAAGTTCCATTTCAAATTGTCGATATTTGACAACATTTTTTTTTGGACATTTTTGTTTAGTTTAAATTTAAAATGCATGAGTTGATAACTAAAAGATTAAATAACCTGATCATGGGAAATCTCACACATGGGTGTTATTACCAATTTAGGATTAACTAGGAGTTTCTTATCTCTGTAGATGTATCTACATGTCTCCAGTACAGGTCAACAAACCATATAGTCAAAATCAGAAAATTAATCAAAAATAGAAATACATGTATGACAACAATTGAAATAAGGTTACATAAACAAGTGTAGACACAGATACATGTGCTGCTAAACACAGACGTGACAGAAGATTGGGAAAATTGACGCCGATTTCACCTTTTTAGTATCTGGTGACATGTATTTGTCTAGAAAAAACTATTAATGCAAAAACTGAAAAAATAAAAACAAAAACAAACCCCCAAAAAACACGAATGTAAAAAAAAGAAATACAATGTAACTAAGTTGATGAACCAAGCAATTGAAACAAGGTAACATGTTTAGCCTCAGACTGACATACATCCACTAGTAGTCACAATTGACCAAATGTGAGTATTGATGAGTATATATTGGTGTTACAAAATGAACATGAATGTAAAAAATCAACAAAATTACTGAACCATGAAATCAAGGTCAAGGCTGCTTGACAGACTGGCATCTACCCACCAATGTAACAATAAACCTATATGGAAAGTCTGGTGTAACAATTTTTGTGAAATGTACATGAATATTAAATATTAACTACTGGTAGGTCAATGAACCTTGAAATTAAGGTGAAGGTTACATCACAGTTGGCAGACTGGCATATGCCAATTAAGATTGCAAATTTATCCAAGTATGATCTATGTAATTGTTACAGTTGCTGAGAAAGAAACATGAATTACAAAGTCACTGATCCATAAAATTGAGGTCAGTGTTACATGATAGGTGTCAGATTGGCATGTACAGTAGCTTAATACACCCAATATGGACTGACTAGGCTTAACATGTTTAACAATTGCTGAGAAATTAACATAAATGTAAATAATTAGCAAGGTCACTGAGCCATGAAATTTAGGCCAAGGTTACATGGCAGGTGTCAGAGTGGTGTGTACCCACTAAGATGTAACAATAAGCCAAGATTTATCTTTCTAGGTATTACAATTGCTGAGAAATGGACATGAATGTAAAAAAAAATAATGAAGTCACTGAACCATGAAATTGAGATCAAGGTTACATGACAGGTGTCAGACTGGCATGTACATTAAGTTATAACAGTACACCAAATATGGACTGTGCTGAGAAATGGACATAAATGTAAAAAATTAACAAAGTCACTGAACCATATAATTGAGGTCAAGGTTACATGGCAGGTGTCAGACTGACATGTACATACTAAGCTGTAAAAATACGCCAAAGGTGATCTGTCTTGGTGTTACAATTGCAGAGAAATAGACATGAATGTAAAAATATTAACAAAGTCACTGAACCATGAAAAATTGAGGTCGAGGTTACATGACAAGTGCCAGACTGGCTTGTACAGTAAGTTAATACAATACACCCAATATGGACCTTCTAGGTTTAACATTAATTAGTTAAACAGTTGCATATTGTTAGGTGTTTGTGTTTAGTATCCGCCGTGAAATAAGTTCCAAAGGAAAATATTTCAAAGTTCACCTGGTAAAAAAATAACAAAGTCACTGAACCATATAACTGAGGTCAATGTTACATGGCAGGTGTCAGACTGACATGTACATACTAAGCTGTAAAAATAAGCCAAAGATGATCTGTCTTGGTGTTACAATTGCAGAGAAATAGACATGAATGTAAAATTATTAACAAAGTCACTGAACCATGAAAAATTGAGGTCAAGGTTACATGACAAGTGTCAGACTGGCATGTACAGTAAGTTAATACAATACACCCAATATGGACCTTCAAGGTTTAACATGTCTAACAATTGCTGAGAAATGGACATAAATGTAAATAATTAACAAAGTCCCTTAACCGTGAAATTAAGGTCAAGGTTACATGCCAAATGTCAGTGGTGTGTACCCACTAAGATGTAACAATAAGCCAAGTATCATCTGTCTAGATATAACAATTGCTGAGAAATGGACATGAATGTTAAAAAAAATTAACGAAGTCACTGGATCGTGAAATTGAGGTCAAGGTTAAAATTTCATGACAGGTGTCAGACTGGCATGTGCCAATTAAGATATTGCAATACCACATACATTACAATGACTCAGAAAATGATGTCTCAAAGTTTACAAAGTCACAGAACCGTGCTAAAGAGGTAGAGGCCATTTGAAAAGTTACAGACTGGCATGTCCCCACAAAGTTACACCAGTACACTAAATTTCTTATATCTACATACATGTGTGCATTACGAATCATGAGAAATGGAATGTAGAACTATGTCACAATTTCATGAAGCCATTAAACCATGAAGACAAGGTCAAGGTCATCTGAAACATGGGATGATGGAAAGTTCACACCATCAGCTACCTGTGCACATAAGATGTTGTATAAGTGATATATACTTTTAAAAGTTATTAAAGTTTTAGGAAAGTTTACACCACTGCCACCGCCGCCGGAGAGTAATACCAATGTCTCGCATTCAGCGACTTTCGTCCCAGGCGAGACATGATAGAATATTGTGTAAATATTTTTGAATTATTATTAAATTACATGGTAAATTGTCAAATAACATGGTAAATTGTCACAGTTGTGTGATTAATGCATATTGTTAGGTGTTTGTGTTATAGTATCCACCGTGAAATAAGTTCCAAGGAAAATATTTCAAAGTTCACCTGGTGAAATAATCTCCAGTTGGAAAGTATTTAGGGACCGACCATTTAACCTGAAGGGGGGGGTGGTTATGGTTTTTTTTTCTGGACAGAAAATTTTTTTCGCGCTTCGCGCGAAACAAATTATTTATTTTTTGCACGCGTATCAACAAAATATTTTTTTTCAAAATTAACATTATTTTTTTGGGCAAAAAGCCTCATTCAGAAAATTTTTTTTCATCATTTTGGCAGCCAAAATATTTTTTTCACATAAACTCAGATCCAAAATATTTTTTTCGAAAAAAACCATAGCCCCCCCCCCCCCCTTCAAGTTAAATGGTCGGTCCCTTACTGCTCGACTGGTGAAATAATCTCCAGACGGAAAAATCTCATAGATATATCAATAACATTTGTTCCATTTGGAGCTTATTTCACAGGATATTATTTTGCCTTACATTTGCACCTGGAAGTGTATTTATTCATCAAATCTCTTTCGGATAAATAGAGAAACAACTTACAGTCAATGTGATTATACATGTATGTCACTAAACAATACTGAACAATTTTATCATGATGTGAATATTTTGGAGATTCCCTTTATGACAAATACTTTACCCAGAGTGTCAGTGAAGTGTAAAATATGCACATAAAGTATCTAATGTAGACAAATTCTTTTGGATCATGAATAATGAAAATATTGAAATAATGAACAAATTAGGAGAATATATACACGAATGCTTTTTGAAAAGACTAACACGAGTAGAAACTGATATTTGATATTTATTTATATATGCATACTTATATATAAATATATATGCAACTTCGGTAATTTTTTATTTTATATTTAGTTCTAAATTTTTAATTTTGATTTGATAGATATATCTAAATAACTAGATCTATTTTATTTTTCAATTAAAAGATAATATTTTCATATCATTCCACATTAATATTTGGATTTAATCAGCTGGTCCTCCCGCCTGACAAGTTGTTTAATGTGTCGATCATGTCATCAGTTAATATAATCATGTGTGAAAGTGTTTGCAAGGCGTATGTTTGTGTTATGAGCGATGTGTGAATGTTACATGTACAAGAGTAGTTAACCCTGTAAATTCTGATATCCTTCGGGATCCTTGATTGGTAAATTACTGTTTGTTTGTAGTATTCTGTGCAGATCTGATCATGCTGGATCCAATACATGTAGATAGTCTTTTTGTGTATTTATATTTTAGCCATTCACCAGACATAGGGGTGGCCGTTTGGATCCAACAAAACGAGTTTAACCCCACCGCAATTTTTGCGCCTGTCCAAAGTCAGGAATATGTTGGTCATTGGCTTGTCCTTGTCTTCTTGTAAAATTTTGATTTCTTGATATTAGGGTTATTGGATGTGGTTTGTTTCCATTGATTTATTCACTTTTTTAGCCCCTTTTTCAGGAATATGTTGGTCATTGGCTTGTCCTTGTCTTCTTGTAAAATTTTGGTTTCTTGATATTAGGGTTATTGGATGTGGTTTGTTTCCATTGATTTATTCACTTTTTTAGCCCCTTTTCCCATCACTTGGCGTCCGTCCGTCCGTCCGTTAAACTTTTCACATTTTCATCTTCTCCTCTGAAACCACTGAAGCAAATTCAACCAAACTTTACAGGAATGATGTACTAGAGGTCCTTCACTAAGAATGCTCATTTTGTTCCGATCCGATAAAAAACATGGCTGCCAGCGCGGAACTTAGGTTAAACATTGGACCCTATGGGAAAAATCACAATTTCATCTTCTCCTCTGAAACAGCTGAAGCAAATTCAACCAAACATGGCAGGAATGATGAATGGAAGGTCTTTTACAAAGATTGCTCATTTCGTTCCGATCAGTAAAAAAAACATGGCCGCCAGCACGGAAAATCTTATTTCATCTTCTCCGCTGAAACAGCTGAAGCAAATTCAACAAAACTTTACAGGAATGATATACTAGAGGTCCTTCACTAAGAATGCTCATTTTGTTCCGATCCGATGAAAAACATGGCTGCAAGCACGGAACTTAGGTTTAACGTTGGACCCTATGGGAAAAATCACATTTTCATCTTCTCCTCTGAAACCGCTGAAGCAAATTCAACAAAACTTAACAGGAATGATTTACTTCAGGTCCTTCACTAAGATTGATAAAAATATGGCCGCCAGCACGGAGCATAGTTTAACATTGGACCCTTTGGGAAAATCACATTTTCATCTTCTCCTCTGAAACAGCTATTTATAAGCAAATTCAACCAAACTTTACAGGTGTGATGAATGGAAGGTCCTTTACAAAGATTGCTGATTTCGGTCCGATTCGTAAAAAAAACATGGCCGCCAGCACGGAACATAATTGAACATTGGCCCCGTATGAGAAAATCTCAATTTCATCTTCTCCTTTGAAACAGCTGGAACAAATTCAACAAAACTTTACAGGAATGATGTACTAAAGGTCCTTCACTAAGATTGCTCATTTCGTTCCGATCTGATAAAAAACATGGCCGCCAGCACAGATCGTAGTTTAACATTGAACCTTTATGGGAAAATCTTATTTCATCTTCTCCTCTGAAACGGCTGAAGTAAATTCAACCAAACTTTACAGGAATGATTAAC
This sequence comes from Modiolus philippinarum, assembly GCA_002080025.1. NCBI lineage: Eukaryota > Metazoa > Mollusca > Bivalvia > Mytilida > Modiolidae > Modiolus > Modiolus philippinarum. The sequence continues at coordinate 29,906 of MJUU01010345.1, read as the reverse complement.
TAAAGGTCCTTTATAAAGTTTGCTCATTTTGTTCTGATCTGATGAAAACATGGCCGCCAGCACGGAACATAGTTTAACATTGGACATTATGGAAAGTCACATTTTCATCTTTTCCCCTAACCTCTGTAGCAAATTCAATCCAACTTTATTGGACTGATGTACTAAAGGTCCTTTACAAAGATTGCTCATTTTGTTATTATTTGACAAAAAACATGGCGACAAGCACAGAATGTACGTTTTACTTTACATTGGACTTTTTGGGAAAAATCACATTTTCATCATCATCTCTGAAACTGTTGAAGCTGGAATGATGAGTAGAAGGTCCTGTGCAAAGTTTACTCATTTCAATAGGACACAAAAACAGTTGCTTATAGAGAATATAGCTAAACATTAGACCTCCATTGGTAAAAAACACCATTTTTGGTCATGCATGGCAGAGAAGTATTTTGTCAGGTGAGCGATACAGGCTCAGTCTCTGAGCCTCTTGTTTACTTTTTGGGGGCCATTTAGGGCTTGTTATATCGTGTGAGGTTCCCCACTGTGTTGAAGACCGTACGGTGACCCCTAGATGCTTTGTTTTTGGTAGTTTTAACCTGGAGATGGGATGTTGTCTCCTTGACATTTACCCCATTACCTTTCCTTTTCATGGTAGAGATGGGCAGACTGGGGCTTATTTTGGATCACACTGGCACGACAGATGCTTTTAAAATGTGTAACATTCCTCATGTAACAGTTTTTTTAACTGTTTAGTGCCTTTTAATCTAATTGAGTGAGTTTGAAATGAAACACAACAATAAAAAGTGTAAGCGTTGTTCCATTCACATCTATGTCATGCAGTAAAAAGAATCAAAGATTTTGAAAGGAATTCTAAAACCCATTTAGGAGTTATCGACCTTTATTCTTTAAGATTTTATTTTTTATGCTTTCTCTTCATTTATTTCCAAAACTATAAATGATAAAAGTCAAGTGTAAACTGTTAAAATGTTTGCCATAATCTGTAATTTTGAGGCAAATCCAAAAGCCCATGTAAAATTAATGCCTTTTTTTCACTGATTAAAAAAAAAATCATATGTTTCATCTTTTATATGCACAACATAAAAAATAAAGATCAAGTGCAAATTGAAAATTATCTACCTTTGCTGCAATTTTTGAAGAAATTCAAAAACCTATTGCCCTTTATTCACAATCATTGTACGATTTCTCATGTTTTAGCTCACCTAACCCAAAGTGTCAGTGTGAGCTATTGCCATCACTTGGCGTCCGTCGTCTGTCGCCCGTCCGTTAACTTTTCACATTTTCATCTTCTCCTCGGAAACCACTGAAGCAAATTCAACCAAGCTTTACAGGAAGGTCCTTTTCAAAGATTGCTCATTTCGTTCCGATCCGATAAAAATATGGCCGTCAGCGCGGAACTTAGGTTAAACATTGGACCATATGGGAAAAAATCACATTTTCATTTTCTCCTCTGAAACCACTGAAGCAAATTCAACCAAACTTTACAGGAATGATGTATTGAAGGTCCTTTACAACGATTGCTCATTTCTGTCCAATCTGTCATGCATGGCATAGAAGCATTTTGTCAGGTGAGCGATACAGGCTCAGTCTCTGAGCCTCTAATTTGTTATCATGGTCAACAACATGCAATATGATAAAGGTCAAGCATAAGTGTTTGTCATGTTAATTCTTCCTAGACAGCAAATCCAAATGGACATGCGCGACTTATTGTCTCGCTCGCGCGGAAAGCGAGACATAGGCGTGCAAAGTATGACGGCGACGGCGTTAACTTTTACTATATACAGGATATTTTGAAAACTCTTTGATGTAGGAACATCATATTTTGTCCAGTGGTAGTACTAATCAAGTGCTACCTGACGGACATAAAATCATATGACCTTGACCTCTATTGCACGGTCCAGTGACCACGTTAAGTTAATAACTGTAAGTGGTAGGTCAATAATATTTGGTATGTAGGTTGGTCCTGAGTAGTACATGTCAGTCTGGCATGTGACTTGTCCTTGACCTCAATTTCACGGTCTAGTGACCATGTTAAGTTTCTCTGATTAGATCCATATCTCAATAACTGTAAGTGGTAGGTCAATGATATTTGGTATATAGGTTGGTCTTGAGTAGTACATGTCAGTCTGGCATACGACTTTTGTCCTTGACTCAATTTCACGGTCTAGTGACCACGTTAAGTTTTTCTGATTAAGTCCATTTCTCAATAACTGTTAGTGGTAGGTCAATGATATTTAGTATGAAGGTTGATCTTGGGTAGTACATGTCAGTCTGGCATATGGCTTTCGTCTGTGACCTCAATTTCTCGGTCAAATGAACATGTTAATATTTTGTGCTTAGGTTAGTTTTTCAGTAACTATAAGTGGTCGGTCAATGATATTTGGTATGTAGGTTGGTCTTAGGTAGTACATGACAGTCTGTCATATGGCTTTTGTCCTTGACCTCAATTTGACGGTCCAGTGAGCATGTTAAGTTTGTGTGATTAGGCTATTTGCTCAGTAACCAAAAGTGTTAGATCAATATATTTGGTATATAGGTTGTGCTTGAGTAGTACATGACAGTCTGCTATATGGCTTTCGTCTGTGACCTCAGTTTCACGGTCCAATGAACATGTTAAGTTTTTGAGCTTAGGTTAGTTTCTCAGTAACTATAAGTGGTTGGTCAATGATATATGGTGTGTAGGTTGGTCTTAGGTAGTACATGACAGTCTGCTATATGGCTTATGTCTGTGACCTCAATTTCACGATCCAATGAATATGTTAAGATTTTGTGATTAGGTCATTTTCTCAGTAAATATAAGTGGTAGGTCAATGATATTTGGTATATAGGTTGGTGTTGGGTAGTACATGACAGTCTGCTATATGGCTTTTTTCTGTGACCTCAGTAACCGTTCAGTGAGCATGTTGAGTTTTCAAGTATCCATGAATATATGGTCAATAATATTTGGTATCTGGGTTTGTCTTAAATGGAACATGACATCCTGCTATTTGGCTTTAGTCATTGACCTCATTTTCACGGTCTAGTGAACATGTTTTGTTCTCCAGTATCTATATCAGTGGTAGGTCACTGATATTTGGCATTTTGGTTTTTGGTTATCATGGTTATATTTAACAGTTTGCTACATTGCTTTTGTCAGCCAACATGTTAAGTTTTCTGAATTAGTCAGTTTGAGTTTTCACATCAGTTTTGCGACCAAGTAGGGACGGGCGAGACATCAATTTTGGTCCACACTTGTTGCTATTTTTACTGAATTATAAAAGAATTTCATGTTTTTGTCTTTTAACTCCAAAACTATGAAAGATAAAGGTCAAAGGTAAATTAATAAAGCGCTTGTCATTTCAAGATTTACAAAGATTTCTCAAATTAATTTTTCTGATCTGCCAAAAAGCATTGCCACCAGGCATGAACATAGTTAAACATTGGACCATATTGAAAAAAAGTGCATTTTTGGTCATTTTTCTCTGTAGTAACTTGACTGTTTCCAAAGCTACAGATAGATTAAGACAATAGATTTTACCATAAACTTTTTTAATGCCCTTTTTATTTTTAAATCATACTTTTTCAGAGTTAAGTTGTCACAATTTAGCAGTTGTATGATGCTGTGCTCTTCATAGCATATCAAATCAAACAGCGCTAGTATTGCGGTTTCTTCATAATATGAAGTCACAGTGAGGTCTCCAGCATGTCCATTTAGCAGTTAGAGTAAGTATTCTTAGTTTGCATATGTAAGTCAGTTAATGCTTATCATAGTTTAAGTTGTACGAGCTGATAATCTTTCTTTATTTGTATTTCAGGATTTCCTGTGCTGGAGTTATTGTTGAGTTTGTTACAAGCTTAATGCTTATGGTGAAATACCAAATTGAATTCATCACACAGGGAGATCGAGAGTTTCCTGTTCCTAAGGATGCATTTGTAGATATGTTCAAAATGTTTGTAAGATTATGTCGTCTACTTCCAAGGTAGTTCTATTTTAATATTGAAATCTCTAGCATGATTAAGAAATTAGTTGAAAATAATTCTCGTCGAAATCTCACACAAATTAATATAATAGATTAAAACAAAGCAAAAGGACTAGACTTAAAATACCACGCCTTTTGTATGATCCAGGCTTTCAGCGGATATAGGATAAATTTTCAATGTTTTACTTAACTTTGCCCCCGATATTTTGCCCTCATTTTTATACGACCGCAAAAAATTTGTGGTCGTATAATGGTATGGCGCTGTCGTCGTCGTTGTCGTATGGTGTCGTTGTCGTCTGTAGACAATATAACTTAAGTATAAGTTGATCAATCCTTATGAAATTTTGACAGAGTGTCCCTTGGCACTAAAGGAAGGCTGGGTATAGTTTTTGTTATATTGGCCCCTCCCGTTTTTAAAAAAGGGGCCAAAAATTGTGTGTTTTCTTATATCTGGCTGTAGAATATTTATTATTTATCAGTTTTTGATGGGGTTTCTTTCAGTGTGTTCCTGAGGAAATTTCATATCTGAAGTATGGCAACGGATTTGACGTGGCATGTACCGTTCATGAGATAAATGGGCCCAAAAGGGGTGAATTTCAAAATTTTTATTTTTTTGATTTTTAGTCCGATTTTGATGCAGTTTTTAGTTCGCCTCAACGAAGTTGAGGGGGACTATTGGTGTACCCCCGGCATCCTCGTCCGCGTCCGCGTCTACGTCTACGTCTACGTCCGCGTCCGCATTTGGGCATATATCTCTGCAACTATGAAGGGTAGGGTCATCAAACTTTGTGTGCAGATGCATCTTGGGCTATCTCACAGCCTCTAAGAAAATTAGGTCTCTTTGACCTATATTTTCCGCTTGACTGGCTTTCATTTAATTTTAGGTCCGAGTTGATATCTCAGTAACTGTACATGGTAGTATCATCTAACCTTGCATGTGCATGCATCTTTGGGGGTAGGTCAGCATCCAGGCAAAATTAGGTCACTTTGACCTATATTTTCCGCATGAATGACTTACATTCAAGTTTACGTCCGAGTTCAGATCTAAGCAACTGTACATGGTAGGATCATCTAAACTTGTATGTACATGAATCTTTGGCGGTAGGTCAGCATCCAATCAAAATTAGGTCACTTTGACCTATATTTTCCGCATGATCGACTTACATTTAAGTTTATGTCCGAGTTCAGATCTAAGCAACTGTACATGGTAGGATCATCTAACCTTGTATGTACATGCATCTTTGGTGGTAGGTCAGCATCCAGGCAAAATTAGGTCACTTTGACCTATATTTTCCGCAGGAATGACTTACATTCAACTTTACGTCTGAGTTCAGATCTAAGCAACTGTACATATTAGGATCATCTAACCTTGCATGTGGATGCATCTTTGGGGGTAGGTCAGCATCCAGTCAAAATTAGGTCACTTTGACCTATATTTTCCGCATGAATGACTTACATTCAAGTTTACGTCCGAGTTCAGATCTAAGGAACTGTACATGGTAGGATCATCTAACCTTGCATGTGCATGCATCTTTGGCGGTAGGTCAGCATCCAGGCAAATTGTGGTCACCTTGACCTATATTTTCCGCATGAATGACTTACATTCAAGTTTACGTCCGAGTTCAGATCTAAGCAACTGTACATGGTAGGATCATCTAACCTTGCATGTGCATGCATCTTTGGGGGTAGGTCAGCATCCAG
>MJUU01010345.1:3399-19668 GCA_002080025.1 Modiolus philippinarum | reverse complement strand
TATGTCAACAGATTTGGCGTAGCTGTTACCGTTTCGGAGCTATGAGGGGCTGAAAGGGGCCAAAATTGTAAAGTTACAGATAACCTAAAATTTTTATTTTTCATCGAATTTCGATGGGATTTTATTCTTTGATTCCTCTTTATGTAAGCTTTCAGTTATATGTCAGTGGATTTGGCGAAGCTCTTACCATTTCCGAGCTATGAGGGGCCGAAGGGGGCCAAAATCGCAAATTAACAGATAACCTAAAAAATTTATTTTTCGTCGGATTTCGATGGGATTTTTTTCTTTGGATTCTACTTGATGTAAGCTTTCAGTAGTATGTCAACGGATTTGACGTAGCTCTTGCCGTTCCCGAGCTATGAGGGGCCGAAGGGGGCCAAAATCGTAAATTTACAGTTTACCTTAAATTTTTATTTTTCATCGCATTTCGATGGGATTGTTTTCTTTTGATTTCTCTTGATATAAGCTTTCAGCATCATGTCAATGGATTGGGCGTAGCTCTTACTGTTTCTGAGCTATAGAGGGTCAAAGAGGAATCATAAGGAGTCATAAGGGCTAATTTTTATTTTCCCTAGTTTGTGTCCAGCTAATTACTTGGTCAATCTCCTTATTGCGTCCATCTAATAATGGTGTCAAGCTCTTTCCTATGTCCACACTCACTTTAAATTACACTTTTTCAAATTTCAGTGGACGACATGCTGCGGTCGTATCATGCTGCGCTCGGCGTAGCCCTTTATTATTTCCTGCTGACGGCCATCTTGGATGAGATACGACAAAAAATCACGAACTTCTAAGTTGTCCACTGAATAAATATTGTGATCAATAGAATAAAAAGATAACAGGAAACACCTAAAATATGACCGGAAAACATAGTTACATGCCACAATGTACCAAGGAACAAGAAAATGCTACAAAGAAAAACAGAAGACAAACGTAAACAAAGACAGGAGTAGTGAATCGGGTCACTTTGGCCCCATAAGGCCTATGGTAAAGCTCCCCCAAACTTCCCTCCGAAATTGTCGATCGCCTTGATTGGTCAATTATCAGTATTTGAAAGCTAGTTCTGTTTGTAATTACTGTCATTCCGTTTACTTGTATACAGACATGGATATTTTAACCGATCCCTTAGATATATTTGTAGTTGGATTTACGCTTAAAGCCCGACCTCTTCCCAGGTATCCCTTTTATTTTGTATAATGTCTTCTGCCCCGTCTTCAAGCGTCAACGTAGAGCACCGCAAAGGTAGTGTAGCGGTGTGAAAGTGGTGGGACGCTGGAAGATACCTTATACGTATGTAGTATCTGCGGCTTTATCCCTAAATACCCCGTCTTTACTGTGGTGTTCCATTACTCCAGAAGCTCTTTAAATGCATTTCCTAGGCTTGGACGTGCTTTTCTATTATTTGAGTTGTGTACCTTGTTTATGTGCTATTACATTAACCCCAAACCCTTGTGCTGTTTTCTATCGATTTGTATCCTTGTTCTGTTCTGCCTTGTTTTGTTCCTGCCCTTTTCCCAACCGTAACTCTAACCTTCTTTTTGTCTCTGTATATGTACTTCTCCGTTGTTATTTTCTTCTTTGTTTCTCTGAGGGAGTTTCATACTAATTAAATAATCAACTAGTTACATATATACATATTTTATTTTCTCCATCATGAAGCAGTCATGGGTAAGGGAATGGGGTTGGGAGGTTCCTTAAAAGTATTAAAAAAACTGATAAAAAATAATTAATAAAAAAAGAAAAAAAATATTGTCTTTTTCTTTCCTCCTCCTCTCCCTTTATGGCCCAATCCTCCACCCAAATTCCCGAGATGAGCACGCGAGCAGTACGAGCAGCGAAATGAGCACGCGAGCATTGAAAACGAGCAGAAAATAAAAAATAAATAAAATAGTAAAAAATTATTGTTACGTCTTTTCTTTCTTCCTCCTCTCCCTTTAAAGCCCTCCTCTCTTCTCAAATTCCTGAGATGAGCACGCGAGCAGCACGAGCAGCGAAATGAGCACACGAGCAGTGAAACGAGCACGCGAGCAGCGACATTCCCAATCTGACCCTATTTAAAGCTTTGTTCTGTAATATATCGTCATTCTTTCTTCGAATCCAGAGAGTGGAAGACGTCTATAATGTATCACTGCGACCTTTGTGAATACACGACAAATCGTCACTTCAATCTCGTACGCCACAAGAATCAGAAACACGGCATGGAAGATACTTCGCCAAATGAATCGGATACAGAGTCCAACGTATCAGAAGAAAGCAATCACGAATCTGCCTATAGCAACGAAGAAAGTAATGACTCTAACACGTCAGAGGAGTCCACGAACGAAAGCGCCAATGTCTCCATGGAACCTGATCGTGAATCAAACATTTGACAAACTCGAACCAGAATACACCAAGAAAGTAGAAGAGTTGATTGAAGAAGGACACGCCTCCGAAAAGGCTCGTTTAGCCGCATATGAAGACATGAATAAACTTTTTAGAGACCATATGAGAAATCAATAACTGGAAACGGTGTTCTGGATGCAGGATTTCAATAAAGATCCAATTCACAAAAAGATCAGAGATACAGCCAAACGTTTAAGAGATGAAGAAGACTAGGAAAACAGGGAATCTTGGCAATATGCAGTTAAGAAAAGAAAATATCTGTTAGATGACGTATTGGACGGATTCGAACCACCACAAATCGAAGACAGCAACGACTCGGTGTAAATAAAAAGAAAAGGGGGTGGGGGTAATGCGGCCTATCCGTAGGGTAGCCAGTCACAAGCCTGAGAAAACTTAGAAAAAATCGCATTTTGGGCCATTTTACAGAGTTACAGAGTTATCGTTCGTTTCCCGTACATTGTATATCAATCCGGGGTAACTTCTAGCTCCTGCAGCGATTGGTGAAGGTTTCAAGGTTCTATCTCTTACCGTTTGGAAGATAGGGGTACCCCAAAATTCGGGAATGGCCCAAAATGCGATTTTTTCTAAGTCGAGTACTATAGACGTGTTATATATGTTTTCGGGGTCACTTTGACCATCTAAATCGAATGGTGACATCCATTTAGCCCTATCTCAAATAGTATGGGTGCTATGAGGGGTCTTAAATTTTGACAGGGGGTCAATCAGTGCATTTTTCAAAATATACTTATATAGTTGTGTGATATATGTTTTCTTGGTATCTTTGTCATTCTAAATCGAATGGGGGCATTTGTGAGGCCGTATCTGTAATAGTATGGGTGTAAAAGGGGTCCAAAATTTTGACAAGGGGGTCATTTGGTGAATTTTAACAAAGGGGCACTCTGCGTTTATCCAGGCTTGTGACTGGCTACCCTACGGATAGGCCGCATTACCCCCACCCCACTTTTCTTTTTATTTACATCGAGTCGTTGCTGTCTTCGATTGTTTGTGGTTCGAAGCCGTCCAATACGTCATCTAACAGATATTTTCTTTTCTTTACTGCATATTGCCAAGATTCCCTGTTTTTGTAGTCTTCTTCATCTCTTAAACGTTTGGCTGTATCTCTGATCTTTTTGTGAATTGGATCTTTATTGAAATCCTGCATCCAGAACACCGTTTCCAGTTATTGATTTCTCATATGGTCTCTAAAAAGTTTATTCATGTCTTCATAAGCGGCTAAACGAGCCTTTTCGGAGGCGTGTCCTTCTTCAATCAACTCTTCTACTTTCTTGGTGTATTCTGGTTCGAGTTTGTCAAATGTTTGATTCACGATCAGGTTCCATGGAGACTCTTGGTCTTCTTCATCGTCAGTGCTTTCGTTCGTGGACTCCTCTGACGTGTTAGAGTCATTACTTTCTTCGTTGCTATAGGCAGATTCGTGATTGCTATCTTCTGATACGTTGGACTCTGTATCCGATTCATTTGGCGAAGTATCTTCCATGCCGTGTTTCTGATTCTTGTGGCGTACGAGATTGAAGTAACGATTGGTCGTGTATTCACAAAGGTCGCAGTGATACATTATAGACGTCTTCCACTCTCTGGATTCGAAGAACGAATGACGATATATTACAGAACAAAGCTTTAAATAGGGTCAGATTGGGAATGTCACTGCTCGCGTGCTCGTTTCACTGCTCGTGTGCTCATTTCGCTGCTCTTGCTGCTCGCGTGCTCATCTCAGGAATTTGAGAAGAGAGGAGGGCCTTAAAGGGAGAGGAGGAAGAAAGAAAAGACATAACAATAATTTTTTACTATTTTTTTTATTTTTTTTTTCTGCTCGTTTTCAATGCTCGCGTGCTCATTTCGCTGCTCGTACTGCTCGCGTGCTCATCTCGGGAATTTGAGAGGAGGATTGGGCCTTAAAGGGAGAGGAGGAGAAAAGAAAAAGACAATATTTTTTTTTCTTTTTTATTTATTATTTTTTATCAGTTTTTTTAAATACTTTTAAGGAACCTCCCAACCCCATTCCCTTACCCATGACTGCTTCATGACGGAGAAAATAAAATATGTATATATGTAACTAGTTGATTATTTAATTAGTATGAAACTCCCTCAGAGAAACAAAGAAGAAAATAATAATGGAGAAGTACATATACAAAGACAAAAAGAAGGTTAGAGTTACGGTTGGGAAAAGGGTCGGAACAAAACAAGGCAGAACAGAACAAGGATACAAATCGATAGAAAACAGCACAAGGGTTTGGGGTTAATGTAATAGCACACAAACAAGGGACACAACTCAAATAATAGAAGAGCACGTCCAAGCCTAGGAAATGCATTTAAAGAGCTTCTGGAGTAATGGAACACCACAGTTAAGACGGGGTATTTAGGGATAAAGCCGCAGATACTACATACGTATAAGGTATCTTCCAGCGTTACACCACTTTCACACCGCTACACTACCTTTGCGGTGCTCTACGTTCAAGACGCTTGAAGACGGGGCAGAAGACATTATACAAAATAAAAGGGATACCTGGGAAGAGGTCGGGCTTTAAGCGTAAATCCAACTACAAATATATCTAAGGGATGAGTTAAAATATCCATGTCTGTATACAAGTAAACGGAATGACAGTAATTACAAACAGAACTAGCTTTCAAAAACTGATAATTGACCAATCAAGGCGATCGACAATTTCGGAGGGAAGTTTGGGGGAACTTTACCATAGGCCTTATGGGGCCAAAGTGACCCGATTCACTACTGACAGGAACTCGGGACAGCCGGACTTGGTACCGGCACTAGCAAAAGCTAGCGGTAGGGTTTAACCGGTTTATGGGTACACACACCTCCCCTTTCTCTGTCCCGTTTCAATATAGTATAGTAAACATACGAATAAAACCCCAAACAGGTAGACTACTAACTCCATGACCACAATCTTGAAAAGGAAAAGGGGACAAAACGTAATTTAGAAAGATGGGTCAAGGTGTGCTCGCCGCTTAACTACCGACTGTCTCAAGGAGCCTAGTCTGCTGGTAAAACACTGTCGCACTACGGCAGAAAAATCAAACTCAAAACTTCAGATGGGTTTGTTAGAGAACCATCATGTATTTCAGTAGACATCGACAGTATCAGTGAGAGGCCATAATGCGTGTAAACCCCCAGGTCATTTGATCCCAAAACCAATTTAACGGACACGTGCATTATATCCCGTCGATATCCACTATTGCGTAAAGAATGTAAGTTATGTTCCATTTTTTTCTGGATTTTTTTTATCAGTTTTCGGCATTTTTTAACATTTCTGTAAAAAAGAGGATGAGAAATGCTCTTTGTAATAAGTTGTTTGCGAGGGACATTATATTGTGATATCACATGTTCATATCTTCGATGAAACTTTTTAAATGTATTTAACAATTTATGAAATCTATAACCTTGCTGCAAAAGTTTGGAAGTAAAAGTAAGAGTTACGTTCATTAAAGTAGTCAAAGAGTAGAACAAACGCGTGCGAATCGTACCAGTTCATAAATATAAACTCCATGGGATGGGGCTAGAGGAGCGTCGTCGTCAAGAAAAGGGAAATTAGTAATACTGAAATCAAAATCATCCCTTTGATCGTAAACTTTAGTTTTTATTTTATCAGAGTCAACGATGATAGTTAGATCCTGAAAAAGGCAATATTTTGAATCATTGTTAGCTTTATTAAGTTTCAGTTGTGGGTAAATGACATAATCTTAAAACAGGGGATTGTCAATAATAAAGATATCGTCAATATACCATGTATACCTGCTGTTATCATTGAAAATATAAATAAATTGATCACAATTTTGAATGGTTCCATTTAGAAGTTTTTTCATGAAGTCACATTTGTAACAGAAAAGAAAAAGATCTGCAATGAGAGGTGCGCAATTTGTACCCATGGGAATTCCAATAAGCCCATTGTTGTTGCCAAAACGAACAAAAATGTTGTCAAGCAAAAGATTAAGAGCTTTAATCGTATCATCACATGTCCAGGAGCAACGATTGTTGTAAAAAGTGTAGAAAAATCATAACTTTCGATAGATGAAACTGGTTTTTATATTGATTGCAATTTATATAAAACTTCAATAGAACTTTTTACACGCCGAAAGTAATTGAAACCTGAGTTTTTTCACAATATATAATAAATTAATACCTTTACATAACTAGGCCAAACAAATTATTTCATAATATTAAGGCCGTACAAAATAAAAACAATGAATAAAATGCATTATAGAGTATTTACAACATTTAATTACCTATAACACCTCCCCCAAAAAGAAAATGTTTGAATGCAATGAAAACATTTAAAATAAACAATGAGGTGTTATGAAATTGATCAAACTCTTGACAATGCGTCTGCAATGACATTATCTTTTCTTTTAATGTGTCTTATTAATGAAAGGAAGATAACAGGAAACACTTACAATGGCCGAACATTACAATCACATGCCACAATCAACCAGGGAACTGCACAAGAAAAACAATCAAAGTACTCAGGTACTTCTTAGCCCAAAGAGCAAGATAGAACCGACATAAACTTGGGCACGCGGATATCTCCTACATCAGATATTATTTTGTTGCAGTGTGTGCGAAATTCATTGAAGAAATGTGTGTGAAAATCATTGAAGAACAAGACTTCATCCAGAAAATAAAAATCATTATATTCTAGTTTTGAGTTTGTACAAGAAATTATGAGAAAAGATTGGATAAACATGCAGAGTAATGTGGAAAAAGATAAAGTTTAAAAAAAACTGAAATTCTATCAAATATAAGAAGCAGCTGTAAAAATTTTTATAGATGTTAATTTGCTAAGTTGTTTTGATATCGAATTTGTAAAAAAAATTTCAAATCGATCAAAGTATTTAACTCTAAAAAAGTGCAACTTTGCAGACGACTTGAATGAATGCTTTTACTAATTTTCTGTGTTAATATACCTTCAGAATTAATTTAAAAACCGGTGAAAAGTTATCATCAAAAACTAATTAATTGACCCTTAAAATCAGCACTAAGTTTAAAAAGTTCATTATAGAAAGCCAGTAAATATATATAGCTTATTATGAGGTTTCATAACTTGGTCTTGTCAATCAAAGTAAAACAAGTGATCACATAGCGGACAAAAGCATGACCAGATTTGTTGAATAATGCTTTTTCTTTATGTTCTCAAAGAAGCATTGAATGCCTTCACAAATTTTCCATTTACAAAATATCAGTTTAAATTTCTTTTACATCTACATAAGTCGTTAACAAATCATTTTAGTTGTTTGTTATGTAATTTTATAGATTATTAGCCAGACAAACCATATATTAATTATTTCATAATTTAGATAAGAAAGTTTACCGGCTCATTAAGTGTGAAATACTGCAGATGTGATTTGCTTAAGCACTGATTTCAGACTAACAAAGTCAGAAGGGTGCATAATTAATAACTGTTGTATGATAATGTTTACCTTTTGACTAACCCGCGCTTAAAATCATGTGACATTTGTTTACAATATCAATACGACTCGGAGTATACCTCCGCAGTTAGGAATTAGTTGAACTATGTAATCCCATCTGTTCAGTTACATAAATTTTACATTTATTGCATTTATTTTGAAATAATGATTTTATAAGTTATCAAATATTCTTATGTTTGCATTAATCATGCCAATGCAACAATTTTGTGAATTTAAAAAGTGTCTTGAATGAGGCGTTATTTAACCTGGTGGATTTCGTCTTGTATGATAGCTTAAGCCCAAAGCTACTTCGTAGCTCTTGGGCTAATAAAATGACGAAATACAAACATAGATAAGGATAGGAACTCGGGATAGCCGGACTTGGTACCGACACTGGCAACAGCCAGCGGTAGGGTTAAACCGGTTTATGGGTACCCAAACCTCCCCTTTCTCTATCCCGTTTCCCTATAGTATAATAAACATACAAATAAAACCCAATACAGGTAGACCACTAACTCTAAGACCACAATCTTGAAAGAATAGACAAAACGTAATTTAGAAAGATGGGTCGAGGAGTGCTCGCCGCTAAACTGCCGGCTAGCTCAAGTGGCCTAGCCTGCTGGTAAAACACTGTCGCACTACGGAATAATATGTCTAGATTAATAATTATCAATAATTAATAATTATGTCTAGATTAAAACCTTGCAAAGTCAAACTCCGCCTCAAAAGTCTTTGATTTTTATCTTTCATTTTATGAAAAAATTTAAGAGGGTTGTGATCAGTATATACAATGATAGGCTGAATTGAAGCTGTAACATAAATTTCAAAATGTTGTAAAGCCAAAATCAGAGACAAACATTCTTTTTCAATAGTGGAGTAATTTCTCTGGTGTTTATTCAATTTTCTGGAAAAATAACAAATAGGATGGTCTATACCATCTTTACCTTCTTGTAATAAAAACCGCCAGCAGCAACATCACTTGCATCTACTGCTAATTTAAATTGACAATTAAAATTCCCGGCACCTGAATCGGTTTTCAGGGGCTTCGGCTACAGAGCTGCCGGGCGCGTCCCCAGGTGGTGGATAGGGGAATGCCCTGTCTATGCGGGGTAGTCAGGTCATAATACGGAAAGCCTGACCGCGAACCATTGTAGCCAAACTGTGTGGAGAAACGCCACGCTCCATGCAGTATAAAGACCCCTTCTATATTTCTCTAAAGAGAGCAGACGCACTGGGTGTCGTATGGAAGGCTAAATTTCCTGCCCCTACCCATTTCTCCAATTTTCCAGTGGCAGTCAAAAGTCGTTGCCCAGGTTGTCCCTTCCACCTTTATTTCTTTTTTCTGATACTTTCAATTTTTTGAATTGATTAAACTTGTTCTCGTCCTGATATAGCTGAAATATTGCTCATTGGACGTTAAACTCTAACTAATCAATCAATCAATCAACAATTAAAATTAGGTGTTGCTAAAACTGGCGCACTTTCTAGGATGGCTTTTAGTTCTTCAAATGCTGTATCACAACTTTTAGACCAAATGAACTTTACATTTTTTCTCAATAGTTTAGTCAAATTTTAGTCTAATTGAAGAGAAGTTTTGACAAAATTTTCTATAATATCCAGCCATTCCCAGAAAATGCATCAATTGTTTCTTATTCTAAGTAGCTGTTTTAACTGTTCCTTTTGAATTGTTGGTAAATGTTGAAATTTCGAATTAAATCTTGTAGAATCTGTGAATTTTCCAGCTTCGGTGTGATAGATGGCGAATCAATCTTTTCACAAAAGTCATTTTCAGCATTGTCAGGTTCAACACTAACTATATTTACAGAATGTACAATATTTGTGCTATATCTATATAAGGATTTATCATGTTTACATGACACAACCTGTTTTGTCTACGTCTGTCAGGTGTTTTAATCACTCAGTTTCTTTTCAACAATATATGGACCAAAATATCTCGCTTCAAGTGGCTTTCCAGGAACAGGAAGTAATACAAGTACCTTATCACCAGGGTCAAAATTACGTTTTACAGAATTTTGGTCATACTTGGCTTTCATAGATTCTTGACTGGATTTTAGATTTTTATTGGCTAGTTCACAAGCTTTTACAAGTTTAGTGCGAAACATAATCAAGGAGATTTAAATGGTCTTTTTCATCAGATAAAATTTTCTCACTTAAAAGTTTGAGTGGTCTCCTAACTGTATGTCCAAAAACTAATTCAAAGGGACTAAAACCTAATGATTCCTGGACTGCTTCTCTTACAGCAAATAAAAGAAAAGAAATTCCTTCATCCCAATTTTCTCTGTGTCAAAACAGTAGGTCCGCATCATATTTTTTAAGGTTGATGAAATCGCTCTAAGGCGCCTTGACTTTCTGGGTGATATGCAGATGATCTGTACTGTTTAATGCCTAATTCATACATTACTTGCTGAAAAATGCCTGACATAAAGTTTGAACCTTGGTCTGATTGAATAGATTTACGTAGGCCAAACAAAGTAAAAAAAATAGTTAAAGCCCTAATTATGGTTTTAGTCTTTATATTTCTTAAAGGAATAGCTTCAGGAAACCTTGTGGATGCACACATAATAATTAACATGTACTGATTACCAGATTTTGTTTTTGGTAAAGGTCCTACACAATCTATTAATATTCTACTAAAAGGCTCCTCAAAGGAAGGTATTGGTTGCATGGGTTGAAGAGGTGCTTTTGGAATAACTTGGTTTGGTTTCCCTACTAACTGACATGTATGACATGACTTGCAGTAATTGGAGACATCTTTTCGAAGATTAGGCCAATAAAAATAATTTTAAATTTTGTTGTAAGTCTTATTAATACCTAAGTGTCCTGACAAGGGAGTATCATGGGCCACGCTTAATATCTCAGCTCTATACACCTTTGGTACCACAATTTGATACTTTACTGCCCATTCTGCATCAGCAGATACATCAGAAGGTCTCCATTTACGCATAAGAATACCATTTTTGGTGTAATAAGTAACAGGTTCTTGCAAACACTCACTTTCATCAACAGCCCTATTGAAAAGACATGAAATTTCAGGGTCTTTATATTGCTCACTGCTAAACGTAGACATAGAAAAACCATCACCTTGAACCAATGAACTATCAGAAAACTTCAAAGGCCTGCTTGTTTCAACACTAACATCACTAAACTGACTCATAAGTGTATCCGACAAATCAAAACCATCAGTGCTATTTTCATCAACTTGCTGAGCTTCGACACATTTCTTTTTCATAGCACGAGTAACTGCACAGGCAGGATACAACTCAGAAAACTCCTGTTCAGCAGAATCAGGAACTTGATCAAAAGAAGGCTTGTCTGTCACAATAGGATTTCTTTGAACTTTATCCCCAGCTAAATCATTACCAAGCAGAAGTTGAACACCTTCAAAGGGCAATGATGACTTGATACCTAAGGTCACAGGTCCAGAAACAATATCCGAAGACAAATAAACGTTATGGAGAGGAATAGCAGTATAACCACTAGAGTCTACCCCTTTAATAAGAACATTTCTACCAGTACAGTGAAACCTGTCTAAACCAAACCCCTTTGGGACTGAAGATTTTGTTCGGTTTAGACAGGTGTTCGGTTTACACAGGTTCAAAATAAAAAAGAAATTGATAGAAATGTTTTTCAATTTGTGTTTGGTTTAGACAGGTTTTCGGTTTAGTCAGGGTTCGGTTTAGACAGGTTTCACTGTACTAGAAATATCATCAAACGGCAGGGTCTCCGCCAACAAAAGAGATTGAGAGGCTCCAGTATCTCTTAGAATTCGAATAGAGGTAGAATTACAAAAATCACTCGAAAGCGACACAAAACCATCACTAATAAATGGTTCAAAAATCTCCATAATGGAACTAGATCGGGATTTGACCTCGACCTTACTAACAGGATCAGAAACAGACTGAACCTCAGAAAAAGAACTTTGCACATCTGTACCAAAAAGAGGCAAACATTGTGACGACTTAATAAAACCACTGGGTTTTACTTCACTTTCCTTCCTTTGCTTTAACCTATAACAGTCAGATATCAAATGGCCTTCTTTCTTACAATAATTACAGGAAATCGACTTGAATGGTCTCTGTGACTGGGAGGGAGGATAGGACTTGGACGAGCTGTTTACTGGGCGTTGCTTCTATTTACTTCATTTGTTGGTTTGGGTGAAAAATTTGTGGAATGATTTTGATTTCTGAAAAATTTCTGTGGTTTATTAAAAAATTGTGTTTTATGTGTAAGTGAAAAATCATCAGCTAAACGTGCAGCAATTTCCAAAGTTTCAGCTTTTTGTTCATCAATAAAAGTTTTAATGTCAGTATTAATACACCTTTTAAATTCTTCAATTAAAACTAGCTGACGCAATTTCTCATGATTGTTATTTATTTTCTTTGATGAACACCAACGATCGAATAATTGCTCTTTAGTTCTAGCAAACTCTACATAGGTTTGGTCACTCTGTTTTTCTGCATTCCTAAATTTTTGCCGGTAAGCTTCAGGGACCAGTTCATAGGCTTTTAGAATTAACTCTTTTACAGTGTCATAATCTGAAGCCTGTTCTACTGACAACTGAGTGTAAATTTCCCTGGCTTTACCAATTAATACACTTTGTAATAACATTGACCAATTGTGTTTTGGCCACTTTAAATTCTGAGCTATTTTCTCAGAAAATATTTGTCAACATCCTTTTCTTGAAAAGGAGGGACCAACCTGATGTTTTTGGCAACATCAAATGTCTGAGAATTCTGAGAAAGGTGCTGATTCTTTTCAGCTAATTCCAATTTTTTCATTTCTAATTGAAAATTTAGCTCTCTTTCTTTTTCCTGCTGTTCAAATTCTCTTTCTTTTTGCTGCTTTTCAAATTCTAATTTCAATTTTCTTTCTTCTCTTTCTCTTTCTAATTCTAATTTTCTAATTTCTAATTTTTTCCGAATTTCTAATTTTTTAATTTCCAAATCAGGTGTTTGAATTCCAAAAGTCGCCAAAACAGATTTATCAAAATAATCTTCTTCAACCAAATAATTTGCAATCACATTTTGAACTTCAAATTTTCTCATTCCAGATTTGACGTTTAATTTCAAATGTTTTCCTAAAATAATTAATTCATCCTTTTAAGCTTCTTAAAATTCTCCACCTGACACGTAGACATGAATTGTTCTGGATCAAATGACATCTTGTAAAAAATTTATTGCTGACTTTTAAGAATTTAACAAAAATATATTTTTTGACAATTTCAAAGATCCCGGACGATAGCCCCCAATTTCTGTTATGTGGCAGAAACGACCAATAAATTATTGTAAATTGAAGTCAGCAATGATAAAACAAAATTGGCTCAAAATTAACTTTTTAATTAGATAAAAAGTAATAATTTTACAAATTAAGTATACAATAAATGACTTATCTGACAATAATGAAGTCCAAGTAATAATCCAAATGAATAATTCACTTAATTCCACCAATAAATGTCCAATAGAATAATCCTTATATTCCTCACTATATAGTTGATAATAGATTCACAATAATTGATGTCGATTTCCAATACAAAAGATGTGCGTGATAATCCTATATGAACTAATGAATCCTGTATAAACTTATTAAACTGACTGAATGAACCCTTTTCTGCCTCCTTATATAAATACATTTATTATTTCTAGAAAAATCTATCCACAAGATACGACTGGAACATTCTAATCAACTGACAATCACATGACTATAATGATTATGTAAGGAAAACCTCTATGTGTTAAATTTAACTTCTAGAAATTTCTATATCTTCTAAGGTGTAATAACCTTGACCATTGTTTATTGTAAACAAGTAACATAACTAGGCCAAACAAATTACATAATGTTAAGGCCGTACAAAATAAAAACAATGAATAAAATACATTATAGAGTATTTACAACATTTAATTACCTATAACAAAAGCCACTTGATATTTGGTATTGTGCATCAGTATGGGGTCCTATACTGCGCCTCCTCTTTTCAGCCATATCGGATCACCACTTCCTGTTTACCGACTTTGTGCCTTTTTCACTTTCATTTTCAAAAATATGACGTTTTCGTCGCATTTTTCTCAACAACTACACATGCCAGCCACTTGATATTTGGTATTTTGCATCAGTATCGGGTCCTTTACTGCGCCTCCCCTTTTCAGTCATGTCGGATCACCACTTCCTATTTACTGACTTTCTACCTTTTTAGCTCACCTGGCCAAAGGCCATGTGAGCTTTTGCCATCACTCGGCGTCCGTCGTCCGTCCGTACGTCGTCCGTCCGTCCGTTAACTTTTGTTCAAAAATCTTCTCCTCTGAAACTACTGGGTCAATGCTAACCAAACTTGACCTGAATCATCACCAGGGTATGCACTTTCAAGTTTGTGATTTTTATCTCCGTAGACCAAACAACATGGCCGCTGTTACTAAAAATAGAACATAGGGGTAAATTGCTGTTTTTTGCAAATAACTCAAAAACCATTACAGATATCTAAATTCTGACGGAGTAAAAATGATCAGCATGATGAGATCTACCCACTGTGCAATTTTGAAGTAAATCTGAAAACCGATCTCGGAGTTATGGCCCTTTTTCCGTAAAATTTTCAAAATTTTTGCATTTTTTATTTTTTAATTCAAAAAGTGTAACAGATAGAGGTCAAGTGTAAATTGAAAAAATGTTCAGCATATCAAGATCTACCCAACCTGAAATTTTGAAGAAAATCCATAAACCCTTGTAGGAGTTATTGCCCTTTTTTCACCAAATTTTTAAAATATTCGTATTTTTCGATTTTATTTCCAAAACTATAGAAGATTAAGATTAAGTGTAAAATTATGAAATGTTTGCCATGCTGAGGCGACTTTAAAACTTGTATTGAAAATAGTTCGTTGACCGCCATTTTCAAGATGGCCGCCAAAAAAGGCGGGAAAATTCAACATTGTCCGATTTCAATGAAATTTGGTTTCGAAATAGATATTGATGTTGCGACTTCAAAACCTATGTTGAAAATTGTTCGTTGACCGCCATTTTCAAAATGGCTGCCAAAAAAGGCGGGAAAATTCAACATTGTCAGATTTCAATGAAATTTGGTTTCCAAATAGGTATTGAGGTTACAACTTCAAAACTGATGTCAAAAATTGTTCATTGACCACCATTTTCAAAATGGCTGCCAAAAAAGGCAGGAAAATTCAACATTGTCCGATTTCAATGAAATTTGGTTTCAAAATAGATATTGATGTTGCAACTTCAAAACCTGTGTTGAAAATTGTTCGTTTACCTCCATTTTCAAAATGGCCGCCAAAAAAGGCGGGAAAATTCAACATTGTCCGATTTCAATAAATTTGGTTTCAAAATAGATATTGATGTTGCGACTTAAAAACAGATGTTAACAATTGTTCGTTGACCATCATTTTCAAAATGGTCGCCAAAAAAGGCGGGAAAATTCAACATTGTCCAGTTTCAATGAAATTTGGTTTCCAAACAGGTATTGATGTTGCAACTTCAAAACCAATGTTGAAAATTATTTGCTGACAGCCATTTACAAAATGGTTGCCAAAAAAAGGCGGGGAAATTGTTTGTTGACGCCATTTACATAATGATGTCTCTGTTTGAAAACTGGTGTCTAAAGTGGTCCTTAGCAAGAGCGTTTTTTGTCAATAAAGCCCAACAAAGAGAAATAGAACATGATCAGACTTTTAATACTGTTCAAGATATTGGTGGTGTTTGAGGTACTAAAGTTTGAGAGACTGATGATCAACTGTATAACTTACAATGTTACTACAATTGTGGCAACTGAAAGCCAGGTGAGCGATACAGGCTCCTGGGAGCCTCTAGTTTACTTTCATTTTAAAAATTCTGACTTTTTCGTCGCATTTTTCTCAGCAACTACACATGAGAGCCACTTGATATTTAGTATGGTGCATCAGTATTGGGGTCACATACAGCACCTCCCCTTTTTATACGACCGCAAAAAAATTTTTGAGGTCGAATATTGGTATGATACTGGCGGCGGCGTCGTCGGCGTCGTCGGCGCCGTCGGTGTCGTCGTCGGCGTCGGCGTCTGTAGACTCTTCGTTTCTGTGCGATAAGTTCATTTCTAGTTGATCAATCCTTATGAAATTTCAACATTATTGTCACAAAAGGAAGGTTGGGATTGGTTTTGGGTATTGTGGCCCCGCCCGTTTTTTTAAAAAGGGCCAAAAAGGGCCAAATTAGGTGTTTTCATATATTGGGCTGTAGAATATTTATAATTTATCGGATTTTGATGGGATTTCTTTCAGTGTGATCTTAAGGAAATTTCTAATCGGAAGTATGTCAATGGATTTCATGTCACATGTACCGTTAATGAGATAAATGGGTCCCAAAAGGGGGAAATCTCAAAAATCTATTTTTTTTCATTTTTTTGTCCGATTTTGATGCAGTTTTTTCATTAGATTCCTTATGAAAAAT
>MJUU01010344.1:23704-58030 GCA_002080025.1 Modiolus philippinarum | reverse complement strand
AAAAAAAAATATGTGTCTTTGACATTTTCAGGAAATTTACCAAAGTTGGAACCGGAACCAAAATTCCAAAAGCTTATTGCAAATCTATAGACTATATGCAACAATTCTGCATAAAGATTTGATCCCTAAATCCAAAAATGTAGGAGGAGTTTGCGTCACATGCCACATGTGTCTAATCCACATCTTTTGGTCTTTGCTTAAATTGACATCATGGGGCCTCTTGTTTGCACCAAGACCAATATTAAAAATTCGAAAGCTTATTGCGCATCTACAGACTATATGCAACAATTCTATAGCAAAATCAAATCCCTTAATCCATAAATGTAGGAGGAGTTTGTGTCACATGCCACATGTGTAAAAATTGACATCATGGGGCCTCTTGTTTGCACCAAGACCAATATCGAAAATCCGAAAGCTTATTGCGCATCTGCACACTAATTGCAACAATTCTACAACAAAATTAAATCCCTAAATCAAAAAATGTAGGAGGAGTTTGAGTCACAAGAAAAGTGTGACGGACGGACGGACGGGCGGACAGACGGAGGGTATAACATTATCCCCGAACTTTCTTCGAAAGTGCGGGGATAATAATTATTTTGTTAAATTTCTTAATGAATGAAACCTAAATGAACAAGTATTACACAAAAATGGCAGAATATTTCCACCGAGACACCTTAAGCCATCAAAATTTTACTATTTGGTTCCAATTTAGCCAATAAAGAATTGAGATTGTTAACCAGAAATTTGATAACCATTAATTTCCAAATTGTGTATTTTATTTTTTGTGATCGTAAAACCAAAACAAAAAGATACTTTTGTTTTAATTTCGCCCCTACTTTGACCTCTTTAATCAATCCTTTACCAGGAGCTTAATTAGAAATAGTTATAATACATAGATAAAAACGATCATGGGTGATTTATAATCAATATTTGTTTATAAAAATAAAATAGGATGCAGACATAACCTCTCGTGAACCAGTCATTAAAGCTCTTCTAAGTTAACTTGGCAACTTTTTCAAGTTAACATGTTAATGTAGACCAGTCATATAGCAGACATAAAACTACTCTACTTGAATGCGCTGACCTGTTCTTGTCGAAGAACCCTTCCTGTTCTGGTCATACACCCCTAACCACTCTAACCTGCAGCTGTCATATGGAATTTAGAGTATTAACAGTTCATATTTCGTTTTCCTTCACCCCTTTGAATGAAATTTACTTGACTAACTTCTTGATGAATCAATTTTATCTCCTCGGTCAGAGCAATCAGGATTCTATGACAGGTTAGAGCGATCAGAGCTCTATGACTGGTCAGAGCAGTCAGGGCTCTATGACTGGTAAGAGCAGTCAGGATTCTATGACAGGTTAGAGCGATTGGAGCTCTTTGACTGGTCAGAGCAGTTAGGGCTCTATGACTGGTCAGAGTGGTCGGGATTCTATCACTGCTCCATGGTGACTTCAAGATATCTCAGGACTGTTCTCATCACTGCTCCCCTAGTTAACTTGGACGAGAGGCTATATCTGCACAGTCATAGTCAACGGAAATTATGTCCTTAGCTAGCTGTCAGTAACTGCGATCATTTGTCCGGACAATACCTGTGTGTATTGTCTTCATGTTTTATGTACTTCATTGTAAGGGTACTCGTCTTGATTGGACTTTTTTCTAGTTTGATTTTTACTGTTAGTCTTTTTCTGTATTTATTTTTTAGCCATTCACCACACATAGGGGGAGGGTTTGGATCCAAGAAAACGAGTTTAACCCCACCGTAATTTTTGCGCCTGTCCCAAGTCAGGAATATGTTGGTGATTGGCTTGTCCGTGTCTTCTTATAAAATTTTAGTTTCTTGATATTTGGGTTATTGGATGTGGTTTGTTTCCATTGATTTATCCACTTTTTTACCCTTTTGGGGCCATTTAGGGCGTGCTATATGGTGTTAGGTTCCTCACTGTGTTGAAGACCGTACGTTGGCCCCTAAATGCTTTGTTTTGGGTCGTTTTAACCTGGATATGGGATGTTGTCCCCTTGACATTTACCCCATTTCCTTTCTTTTTCATATGTATGCTGAACTGCATCACTACTGTAAAATAAATTTTAGAAAGCTTAGGAATAATAAAAGATATTATTTTCTAAATAATATTGTTCTGCATCTAACACAATAATATAAATTTCATATATAAAAACTTATTGTTTTTTATATTATTTAATAATTTCTTTTTCTTTTTCTTTTCTTTTATTTATGAAATTGCGTTTCTTGTCATGGATGTTCTTTCAAAGCATTTGACCAGCAAAAACCCTGACAATGCAATTCACTTCACTCAATTATGATACTGGTTAATAGGATAATACAGGACTTCGAAATTTGAATTCTCGTGTAAATGAATGCAGAATTTATATGAGAAAAGCTAACAGGAAAAACCCACAATGGCCGAAAATCACAATCACATGAAACAATCCACAGGGGCACTGCACAAAAACACCAATAAATACAAAAGACATCGAAAGGAATTCGGGATAACTGGACTTGGTACCAGCACTAGCAAAAGCTAGATGTAGATAAAACAGGTTCTTGTGTACCAAAAACTCTCCTTGGTCCATCCCGTTGTCATATAGTATAATAAACATACCAATAAATCCTTATACAGGTAGAATACTAACTGCAAAAGACCATAACCTTGAAAAAGATAGAATAAGACGAAACGTAATTTCCTAGTCTGCTGGTAAAACACTGTCACACTGCGGAAGAAAAGTCAAATTCAAAACTTCCTGCAGGTTTTGGTAAAGAATCGTTTGTTTCAGTAGTCATCCGTAGTATCAGCGAGAGGTCAGTATACATGTGAAATTTTCAGGTCATTGGATCACAAAGCCATTCCAGCGCATTCATCGGAATGTGTTGTCAATATCTCCTACACATAAAAGATGTAATTTACTTCCCTTTTTTTTTAAGAAAACCAAGTACTCGAGTACCGATTGTACTAATCGATACTCGGTACGTCCGAGCGATACTCGAGTACCCGTCGACATCAGTAATAAGCTTTCTCCGAATCACGTCATATTTCGATATCAAATTTTGATATCTACTTTAAAACTTCTTTATCTATGAAATATGTAACCTTGCTGTAGAAGTTTGTATGTGATAGTAAGGTTACGGTCATTGATGTGGTCAAGAGTAGAGCGAACGCATGTATACCCCGTATGGTGGAGCTTGAGGAAAAAGGGAAATTATTAATACAGAAATCAAAGTCTTCCTGTCTATCATTTTAGCTTTGAATTTACCAGATTACTAAAAAGGCTAGTATTTAGAATCATTGTTACTTTATTTAGCTTCAGTTCTTGTGGGTAGATGAGGTCGACATGATCTAAAAATTTGGGTTATCAATAGAAGGGTATCGTCAATATACCGGTTGTTATCATTAAGAATTGAAATAATTTTATCTGGGTTTTTTTTTTTGGTTCTATTTTGTAGTTTTTTTTTTCAAAAAGTCCCGTTCGAATCAGAAGTGAGCAAGATCTGCACTGAGAGGTGCACAATTCTTGCTCATATGCATGGGAATTTCAATGACCTGTTGATAAACAAAATTGCCAAAACGAACAAAAATTGTGTCTAGAAAAATGATTCAGTGCCTTAATCATATAATCGCAAGTACAGGAACAATGATTGCTGTAAGAAATATTAGAGAAGAGTGCTTGCTTTTTGATACAACATATCAACTGCAGAACAGAAAATGTTAAAGACCATTTAATAAGGTCATAAATGTCAAAAGATTAAACCAGTATTATTATTAATATAATTTACCTTAAACTTTTTAATTGAATTTTTGCACTCCAAAAGCCATATCCGGTTGACCTCGATATACATGTATCAAGAAATTGGCCTGTATATGAAATCAAAAAGAAATTCTCCAAACGTTTAGAATGCAACTTTTTCACTTTTTTTTTTAAAAATTAAATTTGAAAACAGAACATCTGTCGTATTTTGTCTTTCTGATAATCTTATCAAAGTACATTTATGTCTAAATGATAAGTTAAAAAACGCAGAAAAAAGATGCGTCACTGATATATGCTGCAACAATTCTGTCGTCATAAAAGCTTCAACATTGGTCGTTACAACGAATGATGATGTTGTCCAAAACGGACCTTTATTATGACTTTAATGTAAGTTGGAACAAATTAAATATCCAGTAAAAAACGCCTCTGACGACAAAAATGTTATGCTGTTATTAAAAACTACAAAATTATTATGAAAATATTGCTGAAAATTAATGAATTTGAAACCTTTTAAAATTACGTATTCATAATACAAAAAGGGAATAAACAAGTTTCAGGGTTTGAAACCTGAAATATATATTTTGAACCCTGAAATATATATTTTGTAAAATATTATTCTGCTAAGTTCGCTTGCACCGCCTCGCCCCTGTGCATCATATTCGTGCTCAGGGGAAGATATACAATATCTTATTATCTGAACATATACATATGGTCAGCATGTGACTTCTTTTGACAAATCATTGACAACAGGTAAGATACATGCATTAATAAGGAAAGGATATGGAGTAAATGCACACGAGACAAAATATCTACAAATTCATGGTAGAACCGAGCAAACAACGCTTTTATTGTTATTTTCATCTTAAAGTCACTATGATGCCTTCAATAATGAGCTTTGTTCATACCTAAACCATAGTTCAAAATCTTGTTTCTTTTAATTTAAAGGGTTTTTAATACGATAGCTATTTTTCGTAAATTTTGTTGAAAACTAAGGAGTATCTCCCAGATGCTGAGGTCTGACCTTAGCCAATTTTGTCTTTACATTTATATCATATTGGTTGTTCTCTATCATTTTTCAACATCTTTGAGATTATTGTCTTCCAAACGTTTAGATTTTATTTTTACTGAAGAGACATAGGTTGTCGAGTTGCGCATATGCAGAAACTAGGTTCACAGTAACTTCGGTATTTAATTATTTGATTCACGGACTTACTCAACAGAAAAGTTAAGAAAGTAAATTGGTTAGACTTGGTATGACTTTATGAATCGCGTAAAAATGAGACATTTTTTAAATAAAAAAAAATACAAGTCTTATATCGATTCCGGCAATCATGAAACTTGCTGTAAAACATATGGCAAAAGGGCATCAAAAGTAAAAAAAAATCTACCTAATAAATCGCAGAAATAAATCCAGAACAAATATGTTATTTGTTCTCGATTTGAATGCAATGTAAATTGCCACAAATTGAGCTTACAAATCGCAAAAATTTACTAAAATCCATATAAGAAAAATACATTGCAGGATCTTTATCTTGCTGAACTACTGCATTGTATATTGAACTAAGATTTTGTCTGCAGTTATTAAAGACAGGCATCAAGCATACTGTGCGACTATTCCTCCCCGAAGTGATATAAATCACATGTGGAGACTTAAAAATTCGAAGAATTTATTGGATAATATCTGAAAACATTTGGTTTTTCCAAACTTTATAGCCCGCTTCATCCTGTTAAACCAATATCACGAATCAAAGGTATAATTCAAAAAACCTTTGCCGATTAAAAAAATGATGTTTTAGGTTATAAATCCACTTTTATTTTCAAAAACCAATTGAAAAGGAACAGTTTGCAAAGATGAAATGCAGGTGTAAAGTATCCTTGATTATCTAATTTTACACTATTATTTGTCACATTTGAAGGTGCTATTTATCAACAGCAAGTTTGCATACCAATGGGTACTAATTATGCTCCTCTACTCGCAGACTTGTTTTATATTCTTACGAGAATATTCTTAAAATAAAAGATGCTAGATCCTTCAGTTTCACTTATAGAAATATTGATGATGTTCTTTCCATCAATAACGCATCTTTTACTGAATGGATCCCATTAATATGTCCACCATAACTAGAGATAAAGCAAACGACGGAAACCATTAGATCTACATCTTTTTGGACTTGACGAAAATGGTCATCTAAGTACTAAAATGTACGACAATATGGACGATTTTAATTTCAAAATTATCAATTTCCCTAACATGGACAGTAATATTCCTGCTTGTCCTGCTTACGGAGTGTATGTTTTACAGCTGATTCTTTACGCGAGAGCTAACAAAAATTATACAGTCTTTCTCATTAGACATAGTTATCTTTGTGACCGCCTTATTAATCAAGGCTTCAAGAAAATTCCGTCTCATACGATCATTAAAAAAGTTCTTTTATAGATGTGAGTCCCTTCTGGAAAAAATGAAGTTTTGGTTCGAACTCTGATTCAAGATTTTATTTTACTTAGTACTGGGACAATCATATCCTTTAACTGTCTACGACCTTTCAATAGCAATTGCTGTTGAGTTGCTACCGGACACAACCGCGATGGAAGGAGAGGTTTTACATGCTATAAACCGGTTTAACGCACTATTTCTTTTGAAATACCTGTACCAAGTCAGGAACATTGCGGTAGTTTCCACCTGATTTGTCATTTTGTCTCATGGACTTCGGCTCTTGGCAACTCTGTTCGGTAACTGATTTATTACCCCCATTGTAACCAAAGCACTAATAACAAACTGACGGTTCGGTTCTCACTTACTTTACATTGTAAGTTACAATATACAAAATATATACAACATATATTTTTTTCGTGATATAATAAAGGCCTACACCATTGGATCATCATTTGCATTAAATAAGTCAATGGCAAAAATATATTATTGACAAGGCTAGAAAACAGAGGAAAAGTGGTCCATTCAGTGTTCTGTGATATACAACCCACAATATGTAAAGTAAAATGTAAGTTATATACAATTTCATCAATGATCAGGAAATCAGAGAAACTAAATAAATTTTTCATCTTCTCCTAAAATGTTGAGCCTGTACTACCCAGTTCTTAATTCACCCATAAATATCCCTTTTCATGTAAAAAAAAATTATTAGAAGTGCAAAAAGTGAATGTACAATGCATACATGTTAGAACTTTGAATATAAATCCAATACTTCACATTTAAAATCAAAAGTTTTTTCAACCAAACTTTGCAGATTACTTGACCAGTAGCAGTGTATATTGTCTGGCCGGATTTATCGGACAATTGTTTTGAGAGTTATGTTCCTTTTTGTCATAGAATTAAGATAAATTAAGTTTGTGGACGCAAATTCTCCCACATCTTTCTTTTGATTTCAACCTAATTTAGCATTATTCAAATGCAGTAGCAACATATAAAGATACACATCATCTCCAGGAAGATATGTATCCTGGATACTTCGTTTTTGTGTCAAGAACACAATTGTAGTTTATGACCTTTTCTAGAATTTGTTCTATGACTGCTCTAAATAAACTTCAAGTTAACTTAGAAGTGCTTCAAAGTTACTTTTGAACTCTATGCATTAGAAATCTAGGGAAAATGTATTTCGTTGGGAACTTAATTTCGTGGTTTTAGCGAACCACGAAATTCACGAAAATTGGAACCCCACGAAGAATAGTACTATCACAGTTATTTGTATTGATAAGTATTATATAATCAAAATTTAAAAAAAAGCTTGTTAATGCAGTTTTTAAGGACGTTATCGTGATCAATATCGTGCATAACGTAATTGGTAACGTCATTTTATCAGAGTTGATTAAGTTCATATATGAATAAAGAAGAATCACCAGGTCTATTAGAAAGATTACTATTACATTGTATTGTCAGTCCATATAATGTAAATCTTTCTGATGGTTAACTATGAAAAGACTTCAAGAATGTTTCGCTGGAGGAAAACACAATGGCTTTTCAAAAAGCTTATACGAAACAAAAACATTTATGATTTATTTATTTTTTATTTCATATTACACAATTATGTTTGGTTTAAGTGAATATTCACAAAAAATATTGAAATAAATGTGCACATTGTACTTTGATTTAGGCAGCGTCAACAAAAAACTATCAAACAGTACGTGCTTTTTCAAAATTATTTTTTGGATGCTCCTTTTTGAAGGAGGGTTAACCTCAACCACGTAATCAGTAACTTGTATGACCTGTCGCAACTTACATTTCATCTGTGAAACAATAAAAAGATCAATCTAGCATTTGTTAACCTAGGAAATACATGTAAAGGAGTTGCAATAAAACCAGTAACCATGAAATATCAAAAAGAAAAATCGTAAACATTTATATCGCCCAGTATTTATAAAGTAATAAGTCATTTATGAAAAAAATATGCTTAAACAGACTTAATACAAGTTGTTTATATCTCTAAAAGATTGATATTAGCACTTTTCAAATCCATATGTCAATATAGCTATTTTTGACCATCGAAAAATTTAAGTTGATCAATTAAGATTCTAACAGGCACACACGTACAGATATGATACCTAAAGTTAATTTGAATCTAAAGAAAAATTATTGTTTCGTTATTAGACAGCTAAACTCAATCCCTTTACAAATATATCATCATGACATTCCAAATACCGAACAAAACAATAAACCATAAGACTCTATACCTGGGCGCCATCTGCTTTGTTTTTGTAGGTGTCAATTCGGTGCTAAAATATTAACTTAATCGTGTATCCTAACAAATATAATTTAAATAAAATGACGAGCTTATATTGTACGACAGAAGGGAGATAATCATGCAAATCATAAAAAATTCTTATCTGGTTTGTCAAAGCTAGCCTACAAGAAGGTTGAGTACAAATAAGCCATACAAAAAGTATTGTTAATAATCTCAGCTATTGTGTATTTCGATTACAATTAAATAAGACGAATTGTACTTATTTGTGTGTCATAAATTAATAAATTAATCTGTTACATAAAATTAGGTTTTATTGGATACAACATACAAAATTTGGTTTCAAAATATGTCCTTTGTCACATTTTAAAAACGTACATGACATGCTTAAGACAGAAAGATAGGAAAATATTAAAAAAAACAACAACAAAAACACTTCATAATTGCTCTTATTCAAATGTCTGCACTCAATAAAACCTTAATTATATGACTTTATGTAGTTGCAGTAAAATATAAAAGTTCGTGTAGTTTTAAAAACTTCAAAATTATATTCATAAAACAACAATAGTATACCGAATGCAATTGAAAATGTAACACTTTATAGTTTAGAATATCTTTCGCACAGTTAGAAATTTTTAATGTATCTTCAATCTTCAACAAATGTATCTTGAATCTTCAATTTTCAACAAATGTAACTACCAATTAGTTGTTCATGTAATTATACAAGCTTTAAAAAAATAATTTTCCGCATGACTGGCTCTTGAAATCATCCACTACCAATACATGAGATCGATTGTCTTCGCATTGGTGTTTTAGCGAAAATTCACGCATGATTGGTTTTCTTTATTTTCAACTACAAGGCTTTACCACGAGAAAATAATTCCTACCTCAAATGTCTTGAAACCGGTTTTCATTTAATCCATAAATGATAGGAATTTTAAACGTTCCATGAGTTATTTCTCAAAATGCCTTGTCTTCCCGTTAACAGACTTTATTTATAACGTGTATCTTATTTGAAAATTGTCAAATCAATTTGAAAATTGTCATCCTCTTTTGCAATGTGTCGGGAACATTTCTGCAAATTTTTAAATCTTTTTTTGTGTTTAGAATCGAAATTGTAAAAAAACGGTAGTTTGAACCCAAAAATTTAAAAATGAATTATTTTGGATAACTTTCATCTCTGAACAACTTCTTGACAAAATTGGAACTCTGGGTGTGTTGGACGAGCCTTTCGTCTTTTTTGTTACTGTGATATTCAGACTTGTTTCGAATTTTTATTTTGACCACTTAATTTACAGTAACTGCGTAATTTTGTTTTTATTGAAAAATTGATGTTGTGGCAAATTTTCAAGAGTGGCCTTGAAGTGTATGGATGAAAAACTTTTTTCAAAAACTGGTCTTAGTAATGTAGCAAAAAGGATTCTACATATTGCCTTGAAAGATTTCTGGAGTATAAGTAATAGGTCTTACGTATTCGTTTATGTTCAGTTTATAAATATAACACAAAATAACATACACTCTGTTTATACTTTCATATTTTCATAAACCTCTTGATCAAAACTTTGATCTAATTCTTGTTCTTGGTGTAAAACTTTCACATTTTGATCAGAACTAATATACGATGGATTATGCTGAGAAAAGTCTTGTAATTTTTTCTCACTGAAAAGAAAAAAAAACAAAATGAAAAGGCTTAAAATAAATACAACAAAAGACTATTACATTTCAGTTATGATGTACTTGTACTTCAGAGAATTTTTCATATGGATGCACTATCATACTTTCTAATTCTATTCTGACCATTTGATTATTGTGCCTACATCTAATAATCTAATGCCAAATTTTGTTACTATTGGCTCTATGAGTGCCCTGTGTTTGTTTAAATGTTGTGGTTGTTTGATATTAGTCGTTTTGCCAGGCAATGGATGACAGAATTTGTAAAACACTTTGCGAGTTTATTTCATGTTTGCTGACTATCCCGCATCAAAGAGTCATAAAACATGGATGTATCGTTTCTCGACATTTAGCAATGCATTCCGCTGAAACCGATGCTACGGGCTGCCTTGAACTTACTATGAGGAACGGCAGTAGAATACCGAAGGAACAAAGGGGTGAAATTCACAAAAATCGAAGTCCAAAGACAGGGCAAAAACGAGAACACAGAAAACAATGACGTTAGACACAAAAACAATGACGCCAGACAGACACAAAGCACAGAACCAGAAACCACAACATTCAGAACAAAGGCACTCACAGTGTGAACTCCAGTGAAACTGAGAGTGACATCAGGTGCTCCGGAAGGGTAGCATGTCCTGCTCTGTTAACAGCACCCGTCACACAGTAAGTGGGGAAAATATGTTTTTGAAAATCTATTGGGTAGCTGATTGGTTAATGTCATTTGCTAACCTTGAGACAAAACCAATTAAAAATCATGGTACGTGTTACTTCTCTAACCCTCAAACAGTACCAAGTTAAATTTTGAAAAGCTTTCGTAATAATCATTTATCAGTATTCAAACATGGACAAGGACAGATCGGTACCACAAACAATATTCACGGAGACAAAAAAAAACTAAAATATTACAAGACAACACAAAAAACTAAAGCACTCAATAAAATCCGAGAGCGACATCAGGTGGTCCGGAAGGGTAAGCATGTCCTGCTCTGTTAACAGCACCCGTCACACTGTGGGTGATTCAATCCGGGAAAATGTCAAAGTCGGTAATCAAATCCGGGAAGACGTGAATTTAGCTGAAAATGTCCACTTTCATTTAGGATACTGACACGTCATATCTTTCAGTTTCGCTTCCCTTGTTCCTTCGGTATTCTACTGCCGTTGTTTTATCTTTCAATGATGCTATGGTGACGGCCAAAGAATTTCTTGAGGGATGAAATTAACAAAGGTTGACTAAGCAGCTTTTGGGACAGTGTTTTTGCTCTGTTCAAAAAATCACTGTACAAACTACAAGCTCGACAGTAACGAATCAACTGTGAAATGCACACTCCACTGCTCATTCTTGAAGGCCTCTTGGTGACTTCAAGATGAAGAACAACAATAAAAGCATTATTCCAATGCTTGTTTTTGTCATGTATTTATAGAGACTGTGTCTCATGTGTATTTACGCAATATCTTTTTATTGGTCATTATATAAATTGAGGTTGTTACAAATATGATCAAAAAAGTTGTAGAGTGCTGTTTCAAAAACAGCAGCGCTACACTGAAAACTGGCCTTCATATAGGGTCGAAAAAAAAACCAAGAAATATACATGTAATTCTAAACAAAATTACAAACAAAACAAAACTTTCTTCGTGGTTGCAATGTATTGAAGACAATAAAAATTTATGACTTTTATAATATGATTGAATTTCTGAAATTTTGAGACAAACTGAAGTTTCAATTACTATTACTGTGTCATGGTCATATCACTGACGAGATAAGAAATTTTTTTTGACAAATGCATTGATTTTATTGATAATCGTTTTCCTAATAATAATATTAAATAGCGGAAAATACGCTTGTACTCTCAGAAGTTAGAGTAATGAAATACCAGGTTTTGGGGGGTTTTTTGTCGCCAAAATTTGCAGTTTCCTTAAACAATGAAACCTGTCTTCACCTTACCTACTTGAGACTGAATATTTTATACTTGTAAGACAAGTTCTCGGGTTAAACAGGTTCAAAAATATAGAACTTGGTGCAAAAGGTAAAAGAATTTGATACAATATGTACAAACTTGATACAAAAGGCTGCACAGTGGCTTCAAGATAAAGAACAACAACAAAAGTGTTCTATTTGTTGCTTCTAACATTCTACAATGTATTTGTAGAGACTTTGCCGCGCATGCATTTACTCCTTTTTCATTCATTATTTATTTACATCGTTTTTTGCTTCACACAGATTTTTAGTTTTTTGATTTTTGGTTTAGCCAGGGTTCTGTTTAATCAGGTTTCAATGTAATATGAAATGGGGTATGTAACAACTTTATTTGTTACTGATGACCTAATTTGAAGTTTGTATGTGTATTTATTGGAGATAAAAATTAAACATATAATACCAAAATTAAATGCAGCTGTAAGACAAGCCAAAGATGACAAAATACCTTAACAATCATTCATAAATATTCATATTTATTTGAAGGCCTCATTGTGACTTCAAGATGAAAAACAACATTGAATGTGTTGTTCCATTGCTTTGATTTTACCATGTATTTGTGGAGACTTTATCCTATATACATTTACTCAATATCCCATCAATGATTATTATATTTCATCTATAAATATTTATAAATTTGATTGTTCATTCTAGAGTTTGGATAAATCATGTGTTTGTTTTTATTTATTGATATCAACTATTAATTCTAAATATCTATAATCATTTGTTAGTTTGCATAATTTATCTATTAATATTAATACTTGATTTATATTTTTATTATTATTCATGTATAAGAATTTGCAATGCATTTATTATATATTTATAATTTTACTGTAAATATTCATCATTCTGGCTTATTCTTAATTATAACAATTCGTTTATAAATATTTATAATTCATTTATCACTATAATCAAATCATTTATAAAGATCGTATTTGGTAATTTGCTCTCTCTCAGTCTTCACACATATTTCGGTATATAGATTTCCAAATATTTTGATTTTATCTGAACTGAAGAGACATAATTTGTCGAAATGCGCATATGCAGAATCCAAATTAACAGTAACTTCGTATAATTTTATTTATAGATGTTAATAAATCAAATATTCATATTAATATCTTATTTATTAATATAAAAAATTCAATTATAAAAATTTTTCTCCCATTCTCAGCAGTTGACAAAATATGCCCATGCCTTTTTAACCCACGCGCGTTGATTAAATTTCCATCTCTATATATTAAGCATTCGGACAATAACAAGGACAAGTAAGTGAGAACCGAACCGTCAGTCTGAAAACAACAATCCAAGGACAATGGCAACGTCGGAAAAACGAAGAAACGAAGACATAACATGAGCACGGCACAGAAAAGAAAATGAAGACACGCATATATACAAAAATGAACAACACGGACCAAATAAAAACCATGGGTGAGATCAGGTGCACCGGTAGAGTAAGTATCTCCTGCTTCTTATAAGACACCCGCCGTGTTGAACATGTCAACTCCGGTCATAAAGTCAAATCCGGTAGAGGAAAATCAAACTTTAGTGGCAAGGAGAAAGATCTGTTGTCATCTGGGAAACAGATATATCAGAGCGGTCCACAAGATCGTGATGTCGACCGTAAAACTTCTGTAGTGATGACCTCAAGTTATGGGCAACATACCCTTGCTTAAGTAGCCTATTTGTAAGCAACCGAGCTCTATCAAGGTAGTCACTGTATCGACCACAGGCCCTTGAGTAGCGAGGGAGTTTAGAGATGTAAACTCCGTATGCTGGTACTTTTGGAATGTTGCTACAAAGAAAGGGGAAGTTGAATATTGGAAAAGTGAAGTCATCGCGTTTGTCATATAGCCTAGTTTGTAGTGTACCACTTTTGTCAATTTCAAGACGAAGGTCAAACCAGTATCACAAACATTACCAACGAAGACCACACTAAAGGATGACAGTATGTTATACAAGACAACACTAAATACTAAAGCACTGAAAGTGTGAACTCCCTCTAAAAAGCGGCAGTATCATCAGTTGTTCCGGAAGGGTAAGCATGATCTGCTCCACGCGTGGCAGCCGTCACACTGTCGGTGTAAAAAGTCCGGTTAAGTCACCGAGAAAGGATATTTGTATTTTTTAGGATTAATTTAGTAGATTTGGAAATATGGTAGCGTCACACTGATATTTAGTATTTAGTCATTGACATGTGAGTAGTTTTCTGCTGATTGATTTTAGAAACAGCTAAGCAAACGGTTAGTTGGTTAGTTACTTATCAAACGCGTGATAGTCCATCACTTGTGTATTCGGTCTCGGAGATGGCAACAAGATTCGTAGGAAGTGGAATATCATCTAGGCCTAAAGGATATTGATATTCAGAGGCACTACCAAATTAAATGGATCATTGCACGGATATTTACAGATTTCCATGAATTTTAATGGAAGTTCAAGGTAAAAGATGTGGGAAATGTTCATTGGCTAGTTTCTTATTTAATAACAACAGCAGTAGAATACCGAAGGAACAAAGGGGTGAAATTCACAAAAATCGAAGTCCAAAGACGGGGCAAAAACGAGAACACAGAAAACAATGACGTTAGACACAAAAACAATGACGCCAGACAGACACAAAGCACAGAACCAGAAACCACAACATTCAGAACAAAGGCACTCACAGTGTGAACTCCAGTGAAACTGAGAGTGACATCAGGTGCTCCGGAAGGGTAAGCATGTCCTGCTCTGTTAACAGCACCCGTCACACTGTGAGTGATTCAATCCGGGAAAATGTCAAAGTCGGTAGTCAAAGCCGGGAAGACGTGAATCTAGCTGAAAATGTCCACTTTCATTTGGGATACTGACACGTCATATCTTTCAATGATGCTATGGTGACGGCCATAGAATTTCTTGAGGTATGAAATTAACAAAGGTTGAACAAATCCTTGACTAAGCAGCTTTAATTTCCATTCTTGCGGCCACTTTATATGTTTAACTCGGGACATTTGTTAAATTGCACATAGATGATTTACAACTCTGAACCTACATACATTTACTAGTATGAAATGATGTTTAAACTTACTTTAAGTGGTTCAATAAATATCTGCTCGAGGTGTAGCAGAAAGCAACGGATTTCATAAAAGTGTCGCAGAGAAAATAAGTCTGTGTTGGGGAAATTGACCGCCTGTGCAGGCAGATCTGCTTTGTTTGAAAGTCAATCTACGTTTGTGATTGTTAACCAATGGTAACAAAACTTTATTTTGTATGGCAGTTTTTTTTTTTTTTTGTATCGGAGATAACATTTGAATTGCTTGTAGCATGGATCCGTACCGTCGTCTGCATGTCTGCGTCAGGGCATGACGCTCATCGATATCTGCTTGTGGAGTTTCCCTGTCTCATTTATGTAATACGACACTTGTAACAACTCCTCGTCGCGATTTTAATGGCATATTTCAACATGTGTCATCACAGGCCGAACTTTTCAATCAGAAAATCAGAAGTTGAAGCGATGTGTATCGCCTCCATTTTATCTCGTATACAAACGTATAGGAATAGTGTCAATTTCAGGAATGTCAACTATGAAATCTACACCTTGAAAATTATATAAGAAACTAATAAAATAACAGGATTACTGACAAACTATTTCAAAATGTTTCGTTGTTGATTAACCCTTATTTTTCGGGAATGATTTTTAACAATAAAATGCTAATCATCGTGACAGAATATGCAGTAACAGCTGGAAAGTGGCCGCCAGAATGGAAATTTTGGAAATAAAAAGTTATTTTGTTTGTTTAATATCTGAGGCACAATATTTTTGCTGCATTTGATTAAAAGAATGTCATTGAATATTGAGCAGATTTGTTCATTTTATTATATTACACATAGTATTGACTCGTTTCATCTTAACAATCGAACACTACATGCCTGGCTACGGTATTGGACATTTCATTTCAATTAAGAATTGAATGCATTATTTTGAAGTTTCATTGGGATATGAAAGGGTTGACCGAAGCACATTTTTAATGAAGCGCGGTGGCGCTTCATGTTGAATATGTGCGCCCGGTTAACCCTTTCATAGTCCTTATGAAACTTCAAAATAATGCATTCAATTCTTATAATTACATTTTAAACCCGGAATATAAAAATCAACTGTATTTACAGGGAAATACATCATGTACATTGGGATTTTACTTTTACAAATTCATCCGCCACGTGAACACGTGGTCAAATGTGTTTCATGGGAATTGCAACTTCACATTGATATGCCACGTGATCGATGTTCACCTATCAAACTGACGGAATTCAAATGAATATTCATGAAATATAATTATAATTTAATAGCTATATATTCAAAGTACTCTGCCGATTCATGCGTTAATTTCCATATTTATCTTTAAATTGAATGTCGGATGGCTACGCTTCTTCTTTCACTATTTTAAGGAGGTCGTGTTCTCAATTTTACGTTTTTGTATCATCTTGTTAGAACGTGTCCCCTAAATGCAGGCTTTTTCGTTCTATAAGTAAACTCATATCAAATCTTTAATCTAAAAAAATATTTTGTGTTGACACGGATGAATGCTTTGCATTTACTAAAAGTCATTTTTTGTAAATAATTTATCAAAACATTATTAAAATGAATACAATAATACGAACCTTTGACCTTTATGGGCGTCTGAAAGAAAAAAAATACATTAAAGTGAAAATCCGCAAAATTATGAAAACGAGAATATGGATTCCTTTTATAGTTTTGACTTATAAAATGATTTCGATTTTTGCATATCTAATTCATTTTTTTTTACAAAAAAGTTAATTATATAATTTATACAAAGAATGTCTTGCCATTGAGGGTCACGTGACATTGTGCAGAGGTCGCTATGTATACTGACACAAGTTATAACCAACGAGTACAACAAATTGGGCGTATGTCAACAACGATCGCTAACGGTATCACAAAATTCATAGCTGCATTTTTTTTCTACTGCAGCACGGTTAATATGCACTATATACTGCACCATCAAAAGAATTATTGTAAAAAAATAACCCCCCAAAAAAATTGCATTTTACCCCTGAATATGGACAGCTATACATGTATAACGAAATCGTCGAAAAAAGCGTGATTAACAACATTCCGGTTGAAAAAGAGCTACATTTTAACCCGAATAATTCAATCCCTCTCCGTATCCGATTCTCTCCTTCTTAAATTTTTTCTATATCGAGTCTTCTCCGTAATTGTTAGCTATACAAATTATAATAATCTGTATCAATATTTTGTCAATTCCGATCCAAAATGACGATACCCATACTTGAACCACGGTCAATTTTTAACTACAAATATCTACCTTAATAAAAAAAAAGATACATTACTGCAATTTTGCATAAAGCATTTTAGATACGAAATAAATCGAATTAGGTGAAAAGAATAAAATCGCGGCCTTTCACTTTACCCAGTATTATTATCTAGGAAATTGCATGATCCCTGAATGATGAAAATGAAATTGGCTAGATATTTTAATTGTAAATAGACATCACAATTATTTTCATTCAGGAAAAATACTTAATGAATTTTGCTTGCTAATAACAAATCGTATCTACGCTAATGTTATATACATGGTGATATTTGAATTATGTCTTGTGCAAATATATCCGGATGCTGTTTTGTGTAGATACATCTCAGTTCAACTAACTTTTAATCAATATAAGCATATCTAAGCCACTTTTTTAAATAACACAGTTATATTCAACATACCTATATTTCTCCATCGTTTCAATATTATTAGAAACAGTACGATAACAGCTATAGTAAGTATTATACTTCCAATAACGGCTCCGGTTACGGCACCAACAGAACAACATTTTTCCTCAGCTACAAGTCTTTCTTTAGATATGGAAAAACGAACGTTACAAAGATACATTTATAATTGTATTAATTATACATTGGATAAAGAAACAGATACAGAATGAGAAACCGCACATTTAATTCAAGAATGAAACCAACAGCCATTGACACATTTAAGCGTTATTTACATAAAAATAGGGATTTCAGTCTAACATTTCAATCAGTAGATAAATGTTGAAAACTGACATTTTGAAAAAAATGGTCTTGACCAAGATGTAAATAATCTTTAAACCACTGTCCGGAAGAATTCATTACAAAATGAAACATAACTAAATCTTAATTTCAATTAATTGAAGCATGCGACAATCATACAGTGATTTTATTTTTGAAAACGAGGAGAATCCCATTTATACCCCAAAACGTAGTGGAGAGGTATTATGTGATACCCGTAGTCGTGTGTCCGTCTGTCTCCGAAAGTATCCGACTGATAATTTCTTAGCGAAGTAAAAACCTGTCTTTAAGCTTGGTATATAAATTGTTTACCACACAACTCAGGTAAAAAACATCCATGCATTCAGGAGTTATGCTCCTTAAAACTTTTCTTGAATTTTAGAATTTTCGACTTATAATTTGTGAACCAAATGTCTTCAAACTAGGTATGTATGTTATTTACAACAAAGATCGGACCTAACTTGAACTTGAGGTCTGAGGTCAAAGAGATTCTGGAGTTATGCCCCTCAAAACTTTGAACTTTTTTTTAAATTTTGAACTTGGTATGGAACGGATGTGCGTTGTTTTTACAATGGTGTTTCATTTTACTTCTTAAAAAATCCGTTTACTAAAAGAGTAAATTTCCACTTTCCCTTGCCTTTTATAAAGCATTTTTAAAAATTATCATGTTTGGAGGGTCGTTTCCACATGTTGTAAATCTTTTTACATTGAA
This sequence comes from Modiolus philippinarum, assembly GCA_002080025.1. Lineage (NCBI taxonomy): Eukaryota > Metazoa > Mollusca > Bivalvia > Mytilida > Modiolidae > Modiolus > Modiolus philippinarum. Next base: position 39,172 of record MJUU01010344.1, on the reverse strand, counting down.
GACAATAATGGTTGAATTAGTAAGATTTTGAATTCAAATGTTATCCATATTTTCATATCGTTGTGGGCGATTAAAAAAAAGGTCGATGTTTTATTGCGATGGATGTTCCCAAATTGTACGAGGGTTGTCCCTAAAGTTTTAGGACGGTCTCCGTAAAAACGGATAGATATGCTAGAATAATGAAACAAGGCCAAGAATACTTTCATGATTTAAGGAGTCTATCTCCAAAATTTCATCACATTATAAGGTTTTACAATTATATTTCTATCATTTTAAAATACTATAACAACTTTCAAGCGGAGCTTTGACACACATTTAAATGACGTCAACGTTAATTTTTCTCGTCATAGCTTCCATTCAAGTCTACAATTTTTGGCATCTTTTTAACAGGTCATCCAATATTTTCTCACATTGTTCACTTTTCATGTGAAAAATTATATTCATCACTGCAAACCTAAGATCGGGTATGGTGACAATATTAATCGTCAAACTGCCCACAGATAAATGATTTGATATATGGATATATGGCAAAATCCATTGTTGCAAGGTCTGGTCTATAACGAGGGTATTTGAGACACTGAAATCCAAGCAAATCGATGTCTACTTGAATTTTTCGGAATGTATGCAAAGGGGCATTGTCCTGATGTAGGATTGCATAGTTCAAATTAGCAGCCAAATAAGGTCATTTCTTTATAAAGGTGTTTTTTCTGACGTTCACACAAACATGTACAGCAGCTCTTTGCTCCACCTTTGCCACAAACGTTCAATCTTTAATAAGTGCGTTCCGGTCTTACGAACTTCAAAACCCAACGTGTCTACCATATCAGGACTTAATTTTTTGAAATTTGGCAGGTGTAAAGTCATTATTTTTGTCTACATGGTAGTATAATTATCGGAAAATTTTTTGCAAGATGTTTTGGCGAAAACAAAAAATTTAAAAAGGGCATTTTGCGCGTTAAAAGGTATTTTCGTCAAGCTCCGGGTCCCTATCCCTGTTTCAAATATAAAGTCATTATTTCCATATCAAATGAATAATCACGTAGTAACATAGATATCGTGTGTAGGTTTTTGGTGTAGATCGCAAATACCAGAAATGGATAGACATGAGACGTTGTTTTTGTTTTTATTAGTGCTTGTCCTAAAACTTTTGGGACAACCCTCGTATACAACAATAACTTGTTTATTTAAGGTAGATCGGTAGTCTTTGAATTTGCTATTTATACTGTTGTGGTATTTTCTGCTTTTTTAAATTGGCAATCGTTTTTATTTGTAATGATATGAGTGAAACAAAAATGCAGAATACCTACTTTGACTTCATTTTACATGTTTTTATCTAATTAGATGAGGTATGGTAGTTTGATAAGCAAATAGTTTGGAAAAGGATATTTGAAAAAGGGAGATAATCTGTTAAAAATTTTGTATATGGATATCACTATGAAAATTCACGTTTTATATTGTATATTGAAAACAAAGTCGGTGACCCAATCTTTCTTCACAGTTTTGAAAGTATGTTTAAAGTGCTAACATATGATTAAAATAGAAAGAAATCTATGGAATAGTGTTAAAGAAAACATCAGAAGTCTGTTTAAACCAAAATGAACTGTTTCAGAGTAAGCTATACAATAGCAGACGCACATCGAAGACATACTTTGGAAATATATAGGAACGCCAATGCGAAGTTTTTTTTATGTCTTTTAACTTTTTGAAAATTATATTGTAAATGCTACGCCATTTTGGTATGAAATTTTATGTAGAAAAATTTAGTAATGGACCTGTTAACTATGAGATGTATAAATGATTACCTGTACATGGATTTGAATAACATAGTTGATCATCATTTGCTGCTCCGCTACAGTTGTTTCCTCCATAAGCTGGTTCAGGATTGTCGCAACTGCGAGATCTGTTTTGATATCCTTCCCCGCATTCTGTATCGCAAATTGTCCAGTTTGACCACTCACCCCACTGTCCATGCACTTAGATTTTAAAGATACATTTCATTTCAGAAAGAGGGCGACCTTGAAATTTCTATATGTTCAACAACTAGAAAGAACATGCTATTTTAATTTTGCATATGACAAGCTGATTTTATATATGCGTCAAACAAATCTTGCATGTTGCCGGTGGACACAAGTAGTAACCTTGGGGAAATCTTAATGTGAATTTAATGCAATCGTTGTTTTTGAAAAAAAAGAGAACTGAACGAACGGATAGCAAAGAGACTTTAAGAAAGGGTTTTTCCTTTGCTTGTTTTAGCTTGTTTTTGTAGACTTTGTCTCATGTGCATTTACTCCATATCCTTTCATTCACAATTTAACAAATATTGACAATAAAACAAACTAATTAAGCCAATATCTGACAACAACAGAAACTAACAGTTCAAATTAAACAAAAACTCAAATGTAAAGAAACAAGCAAATTTAAGATGAGATAAATGGAATCAAAACAAATTTTTTGAATGTAAATCACACGACTTGACATGAACGCTATAAATGCACGTTTGTTTCATCTTTAAACTCGTGCCTGGACCGCAGTCCACCTAGCACTTAAGACCTATTACAATGTGGAATGTTCGTTCGGTGGTTATTGTCTATCACTTACATAATTATTCTTTTGATTTATTTTTCACATTATGCTAAAATGAAATCAATTTTCAAATAAAACAATATATTCACTCAATTCGATCATTGCAGTGTAAGAAAACAAACAGGTTCAATTTTCAATCCTGATTGTTGCTAAGTATATTTCTTCTTTCCTTCAATCTTTTCCAAACTATGAAGGGATTATTGATGGCATGTGGCAATATTGACAACTGTTTACTGATATAACATGACAAAATTTTCTCTGTCAAATTTAAGATCTCATAAACCACAAACAGTCATTTTATACTGGATTCAGTAACGGACAAATTGTCCTTAGTACCCGAATGAAAAGACACATACCAAACTTAAAGCAAATTAACATTTCAGTTGATTTTTTTTAATTTGCAGAAGAACGATAACTGTAAATTTTAAGGATCTTCTGAGGTAAATATATGTACTTACTTCAAAAGATATATGGCCAGTTTTCACTACGTCATATTGTCATTAATATGTTAATTTATTTTCTTTTCATTATGTTTCGGAGAAATTAGCGAAAAACCACGTCAAGGTAGCTTTATGAACCTGTTCGTTAAATCAATAAAATATGTGTTTTAAGTTTTCCAGAGAATCGTTGAATAGTCATAAAATTCGATATTTTGAAAATAAACGAATACCAGATCAAAAAGCTGGACAGTATAAGAAAAACTTAAAACACAGATATTGAAGAATTCACAAAAGTGCAGACAAAATGAAAAAAGGTAAACAAAAAATGAACAAGAATACAACAAAAAATAAAGCGCTAGCAGTGTACACTCAAAAAAAACTAGACGTATCAAGGTATCAAGGTCCGCTTATGTAACAATGACTATGAAGAATTCGATGTTTGGTCATACTTCTCTGGGACTATAGTATCATCCATTTTCAAAAATGCCGATGTTGTCAGATACTTGTCCTCCATTCATGACAAATATGTCCTAGTTCCGGCAAATAAGGACCCTAATAACATCATTTTTATTTGTAAAAATCATTACATTGATTGTTTAAAGAAAGAACTAGGCATTGGCAATACCCAGGGCAATCCAACATAAACAGCTACTACTCTGTCTAAGTAGTAGATATTGAAGAACCATAGATCTGTTTTGCTTTTCCTTTGGGATTTCAACCAAAGATGAAGACACTGATCTCCCCTCCTTGTACTTAGTACCAAAATTACACAAATGCCCATACAATCAACGGTACATCGCTGGATCTGCTAAATAGTCTATAAAACCCATTTCTAAGCTACTGACATTCATCTTTACAGCCGTAAAAGAGGGCCTTCAAAAAATACTGTGATGCGAGCTTTTTTTTGGTGTAAATAAGGATACAACAGATACGTTAACATCAGCCTTGTTCCTTGACCTTCATCTTGAAATTGACAATAGAGGTACACTATGAACTAGGCTATATGACAAACGCGATGACTTCACTTTTCCAATAGTCAACTTCCCTTTTCTTTGTAGCATCATTCCAAAAGCACCGGCATACGGAGTTGACATCTCCAAACTCATTCGCTACTCAAGGGCCTGTGGTCGATACAGTGACTACCTTGATAGAGCTCGGTTGCTTACAAATAGGCTACTTAAGCAAGCGTATGTTGCCCATAACTTGAGGTCATCACTACAGAAGTTTTACGGTCGACATATGATCTTGTGGACCGCTATGGGATGACAGCAGATCTCTCTATTTGCCACTATAGTTTGTTTTCCTCTACCGAATTTGACTTTACTACCGGAGTTGACATGTTCAACACGGCGAATGTCTTATTAGAAGCAGGAGATGCTTACTCTACCGGTGAACCTGATCTCACCCATGGTTTTTTTATTGGGTCCGTGTTGTTCAGTTTTGTATATGTGAGTGTCTTAATTTTCTTTACTGTGCCGTTCTCATGTTATGAATTTGTTTCTTTGTTTTTTCCTACGTTGCCATTGTCCTTGTATTGTTCTTTTTAGACTGACGGTTCGGTTCTCACTTACTTCTCTGGATCTACTCAAAAAATTACTATTCTCATTTACAAAAAAATCAACATTGTTACGATGTGCCAATTTTTATCACGATCGTAAAATGTATGTATATAAGTTTTTTGAGACAGTTATTTTATTCTGTTTAAAAGAATCACACTATAAAATATCGAATACGATAATAGCACATGAGCAAATGAGTTGCGAAATATATCCGCCATATGATGAGATGTGTGAATATTATTTCTAATAAAAAAACGGGATTGCGATATTGGAAAGTCGAAAATATTTACTAAATTTCACAATAATGTATTCAATAAGCAACAACAATTATCATAGAAATTCCTATCAAAATTTGTTTGTATTTTCACCTGGGCATTTATTAGTGTTGCACACTCCATTTTCAAGTGATGAACCAATACAATATCTGCCGTCATAATTGGGAACAGGATTGTCACAATTTCTAGATCTGTAGTGCACACCACCCCCACACGACGAACTGCAACTTTCCCACGCTAGCCAGGAATTCCATCCACCGTTAACTACAGAATAAAATCAAAATCTTCACTGTATTCAAAATTCACGTAGTATGTTTCAATAAAACAGTATCTAATTGTCTAGATACAATTTTATATTTCTATTATTTTCTATTTATCTGTTTACATCGTTTCAATTTTAGTTTATATTTTCTTAACAGTTTTGCATTATTACAATAAAAAAGGAAACAATGATAATAATAGTAGTTTCGTGTGGATGCAACATGTAGTAGTAGTAGATCACTCATTACTTAAAAACTAAAACAGTAATTGGATAAATAAAAAATAAGTTGAAATGTTCTTTGTTACAACCCTATATTTAATTTGAAAGTATGCACCGAGAGCTACATGTTTTATAACGCCTAGATGGCCGAATGATCTACGGCTGGAAGAAATGAAGGTAATGTTATATGCAATATAACATCACCTGTAATAATGCAATAGATGTCACAGCTAAGGTTCGAGTCCCTAAGAATGAACTAACAAACATGTTCAATATAGATTTGCAGATCTTATAATGTTGTGATTATTTTCAGATATATATTAACGTCTAAATTGTTGTACGACAACTTCCTTATACAAATAATATGCTACAGATCGTAACATAACATATAATATGTGAGAATATTTCGCATATATTATATGCTTTATCAACTCACGCAGCACTAGGTGTTAATTACACTTCTATAATTAAAACAATTCGCATCGATGCTGTACTTGCGACAACGCAATTTTTCACATTTGTCACGAACAGACTATTTGCCAGTCAATAGTTTCAATGACTATTGACTGGAGATGAACTATTTACTAGTCATTAAATGGGACAGTGAACTATTTACTGGTCATGAAATAGGACCATGAACTATTCACATTGATACCACTGATGTTCGATTTCGGTACAATCAGTCAGAAACCCGGTTGACTAAAATTATCTACCCTTTAAATTAGGAACTCTTCAAAATCTAGCCAAAAAATTGTACCTCTAAAATGGACGCGTCGGTTTTGGCAGGTCCTGAAAATGTTACTGTAACATTAAAAAATCGTTAAATATCGGAATTATAACAAAAAAAAATAAGATAGCAAGTAGTTTTTCTTTCAACTCATTATTACAGAAGACACTGAAACCAAAAATAGCAATACAAAATATGAGAAAAAAAAATCGCAAGATATTCAAATCTGAATGTGCGAGAAAAAGCACGCATTCGTTCGATTGGCCTATCCGATGTAAATTCAAAAGTCGATTTCAAAAAAATCGGAGCATATGCAATAAAGCGGTACAGTTTAGAAAATCCATTGTTAGGGTGAATCCAATGGAGACAATTGTTTTGTGTACATTTTAAAAGGGTGTGTTTGGCGTGAAAAAACTAAGGGACCGACCATTTAACTTGAAAAGGAGGGGTTATGGGTTTTCTTTTTTTTTTTTGGACAGAAAATTTATTAATTTCTTTAATCAGGATAATCAAATTTTTTTTTTTAAATAAGCATTATTTTGGGGGCAGAAAGCCTCCTCCAGAATATTTTTTTCATCACTTGTGCAGCCAAAAAATTTTTGAACATAAAATCAGCTTCAGAATATTTTTTTTTTCGAAAAGTAAACATAGTACCCCCCCCCCCCTTTTCAGGTAAAATGGTCGGTCACTAAATCGTGCTGAGTTTTTTTTCACACTTTTGAATGGCATTGACATTAAAATTTTATGATGTAATGAGTTTGTATAAGGTAGTCAGAACACTAAAATGTCACACTACTTTTATTCAATGGGATATATCACGTGACTGTATCTACGTGCGTGTGTGTTTGGAAAAAGCCTGAAAAAGGGGGGGTCGTTAATAAGTAGCAATCGTATATGTGCAATTCGAAAAGAAATTACTGTTTTTCATTTCTAGCGTCAGTGTTGTCGATTTAGCCCGCAATAACAATGGTCATGTAAAAATTGTGACATACATTAATTGCAAGTGTACCATGCATTACATCAGACTAATAAATTAAGTTAAAGAATATCATTATCCTGCTAGACATCAGGAAGATTAGACTATTTTGAGCAAAATAGATCCCTTTTGGTGGTCTTTTTTCAAGATATAAACATTACAATTTTTATCGTAAAAAACTGCTAAAGCCATAACTGTAAACTGTTTTGAACAACATTGGTGGGCAATTTACTTGTTATGCAGATTCCAAAAAATCTTAAATTCACTTAGAAGACCTCTTTATAAATTAAATAAAACCCGTTTACAAATCATAAATGTCGACAGCTAGACAAGGACTACTGACAACCTATAATTGCGCTTTGCAGCTTCCTTTCTGATTTTCTTTCGATTTGATAACGCCCATATTCATGCTCAGGCATGAAGCACACTTGAAGAAAAAAACACCCTTTTCTTGAGTGTACGAACCATACCAAAATTAGTCGACAACTCTTTAACAATTTAAGGTGGATTTAAAGACCAATTACAGTTGACTTGTCACAAAAGGCAATGCATATGCTTGGACTGTGAAAAGATTTTAACTTACTAAAATCTATACAAAATATTTATTCATAAAGAAATCCTAACAGGACTCGTGACCTCCAAGTTTTTTTTCTCTCATCGTTGGAGAACCATGAAACCTCTAATCGCACCTTTCACATATATATTTGTGCATCTTTGTCGAGTTTCCCCCATCATACCATTTTTATACTCCCTGCAAACGAAGTTTGGGGGGTATATAGGAATCACCATGTCTGTCCGTCTGTCTGTCAGTCTTTCCCCTTTCGTGTCCGGAGCATAACTTTTGTACCTTTGCACCTAGGATTATCAAACTTGGTGTGTGGATGCATCATGGGAAGGCAATGTGTCGCGTACCACATTAAGGTCACTGTGACCTTGATTTTGACCTTTGACCTTTATGATAGTAAAACCATGTGCATATCGTGTCCGGAGCAGAAATTTTGTACCGTAGCACTTGGATTATCAAACTTGGTGTGTGGATGCATCATGGGACGACAATGTCTCGCGTACCAAATTTAGGTAACTCTGACCTTGACTTTGTCCTTTGACCTTTATGATAGTAAAAACATGTGCATTTTGTGTCCGGAGCAGAACTTTTGTACCGTAGCACCTAGGATTATCAAACTTGGTGTGTGGATGCATCATGGGAAGACGATGTGTTGCATACCACATTTAGGTCACTGTGACTTTGACTTTGACCTTTATGATAGTGCAACCATGTGCGTATCGTGTCCGGAGCAGAACTTTTGTACCGTAGCACCTAGGATTATCAAACTTGGTGTGTGGATGCATCATGGGAAGACGATGTGTTGCATACCACATTTAGGTCACTGTGACTTTGACTTTGACCTTTATGATAGTGCAACCATGTGCATATCGTGTCCAGAGCAGAACATTTGTACCGTAGCACATAGGATTATTAAACTTGGTGTGTGGATGCATGATGGGAAGACGATGTGTCGCGTTCCAAATAAAGGTCACTTTGACTTACCATGTGGTTGAAGGTCAAATTTCAAAATAAAATGCCTTAGTACTCAAATGCAGTTGCGGGGGTATTAATCTGGCTTTGCCGACAGCTCTAGAAATATGCAGTATAATACTAATAATATAGTATAATACTATTTGAATCATTGTCGATTTGGCGATTGACATTGCTGAGGAACATAGGTTCCTGTGAGCCTCTTGTTTTTTTTCTCAATAACATGGGAATGTATTAATTACAAATTGATCACTAGCCCATGTGGTGAGGACTACCTATTTTATGTACGAAAAAACAAAGATATATGGAGAGCAGGAAACGGAAATTTATTGAATTCCAATATGTCTAGGCAAATTCAGGATGTATAGTTATTAGAGGGGATGCAATTAAAAATATATACATTTTTTTGGCCAAAATCTCCAATTTTAGCCTACTTTTTTAGTTTTAGGGGAGGTGTACGCCCCTCACGCCACCCTTTAATTGGGAAGCGTAGACATTTACATTTTCTCGCAAAGGGGATTTGGATTTGATATCGTGGTATATATTTAATTCTGAATTACATGTATAAGTTAACATTTAGACAAAATGCGGTAGAATAAATACGAAAAGATTTTTTTCCCTTGAAGAAGGTTTTTTTAATTCGTGCCTAAATTTGGTTAATTGTTTATTTTACATATTTATTTGCAAAGAAACAAACAAATACAAAACTTCAATATAACAACAAATAGGACTCAGAAATAAGAATAATGATGCTGATCCGTCTCCATATGGATAAGATGCAATAGAAGCTGAAAAAAGATATTTTTTCCAAGACTTCATGAAAATGTAATGCAATAAGGATAAAAAAAGAAATTCTAGAAAAAAACATTTATTCAAAAGAAACAATTATCGAAAAAAAATTAACGAAAACTCTTGAGGCAAAAGAAAAATAAAAATTCGGGTTTTTTCCTAAGTATTTGAAAAAAAACGTCTTTTTGGTTGATTTCTGTGTAGAATAAAGATAATTCAATATTTCGTTTCAAGTTCACAATTAATGTTTTAAATGATATTCAGTATCTTTAATTAAGACGTTTTTTTTAGTAACAATAACATGGAATTTGTATTGAAGTAGTGTTTATTAATTAAATGTTATGCTTGGCTAAGTTAGACTTCGGTGAAGTCGATTAAAAATTGTTTATATTCCCGCCAAAATATGTCCAACTTTGAAATTAAATATAAAATCGTTGCATTTGTGTGCGAACTTTTCAATAGATGCAAAAAAATGTTTTTTTCATTGAAAAATAAAAATATGCCAAAAGAGGTACAGTTTAGAAAGTAACCACTGTTTTGACCGATTTTTGATATTTTTTTAATAACGATAGCTTTTTATCTTCAGTTTTCCGTGGGAATCATACGAAAAACACCATATCAATATCAATATGTGACAAAAACAACCAAAACATATCTCTTATTAACTTTTAGAAGCATAACGAAAACTTCAAAATACTTTATCACTTTTTTACCTCCTTATAGGGAGAGTTCCAATTCTTTTGTTCCATTTCAACAAAGGTTTCTGACTGGCTATTCAAACAATAGCAAGTTTATGGGTTTCCCTCGACATCAACTATTTCCCTTCGCTTCGCGTCGGGAAATAGTTGTGTCTCGGGAAACCTTGACATCAAAAAAGATGGATAAATGATTTAAACAATAGCAATGTACTATATAGTAATGAGACATTTTTTTAATTATTATGTCATTGAAATAGATGGATAAACAATAAATATACAAAATTTTCATTAAGTAAAAAATTACAGCACTACATGTAAATCGCTATACATAACGGATAAATGAAAATATTAAACTTTTCTCACTGATCCCTCTCGGTGAAAACGTCTAAAGTTTTTAAATCCCCAAAATTTCTCTACCCTGTCTACAATTTTTGTCCAGGTTAGGACTTAGGTCAATAACAGATACCCTCAACTTGTTAAATCCGTCTTCCGGGATGGAGAGGTCAGGTTTGCATGTGACGTCGCTGCGAAGACCGTTCGAAGGTTTGCTAAAATGCTGTCAAGTTTCCCCAAGCACGGAAGACAACAAATTATACATCTAATGTGTACACTACATTTTTAGTTTTGCAAGTGGCCTTCTATTTATTTGTGTACTCTGTTCTTGTGATTGTACTTTTAAAAATTCTGTGTGTTTTTTTTATGCTTCTGCAAGACATCGAGCGTTTGTTTCCGCATCCCTTTACATCCACCATTATAATAAGATTGTTGATTAGATTGTTATTTCAGCTCTGATAATCAAGTCTTAAGACTTTTAGGTTTTCTTAAGGCAAATTTTAGTTGTGTCTTTGAAGATCTTTAGACAGAGTAGAGTGTGTTTGTAAATTGGTCCAGTGCTCACGAATCGAACAAGACTCATTTTTTAATACAGGATAGTATTTTATGACAAGTGGTATTCTACTATTGTGCCTTTTCTTCGTGTATTTCAGAAGTTCTTTCTCTTCCAATGATCTCGCTTTGTTTAAAGCTTTTAAATGGTTTTATTGCTGTCGCCCCTCATCAAAGCTGTCTTTGGTAATTTATTCTAAGAGCCCGACTGCATGGTATTATGTCCGGGATTACAACTTTGAGAGGAAAGGTACTGGTGTTTACCTGTTGGCTTGAAGTATATAACAGTAGAAATACATCCCTTAACAAAAGTTATTTTGAGTCAAGGAAAGTAATGTTGCTTTTTGATATTTCATATGTGAACTTTATTGAAGGAAGAATGTTACTGGCAAGTTCAATTAATTAATTGAGTCGACCTTCAGACTCAGTCCATTTTATATCAACATCATATATTAAATGCAATCAAGGAGGGTTTTGAGGGTTTAAGACTTGCAGATTGTAATAATTGATTTTTCAAGTTTAACCATAAAGATATTAGCATATGGTGCTAATTAAATGCGTAAAGCTTTGTCATTTAATTGTAGAAAGTACTCTCTGTTGAAAGTAAAGTTATTTTTAAGGACAAACGTCAGTAACCGAACAAGACATTCCGTTGGTGGTTCCTCAACTGTGCGCTTTTCCCTAAACTTATCAGCATGATTCTATGCAATCGTTTTGTGGAATGTTGGAAAATATTGGTAAATAACGAAGTCACGTCATTGAACGAGAATGGTGTCGGATGTTAAACGGTTCAAGAGAATTCCATTTCCTGTAGATAATATGTAGTATTTTTAAATATGCTGGTAACGCTTTCACGTGTGGTCTTAAGTGGAAATCATCACATTCTGTAATGCGTTCAGTTGGATGGTCTTTGCTGACACAAAGGGTACCAAGATTGTCCTCTTTATGGATTTTCGGTAAACGATAACTATTCTAGCATTTGGTTTTTGGGGTTTTAGATATTAAAATGTGTCATGATCAATGTGGCCTTGTTCTTTTAACTATTCTAATTCTTCAAGTATTTCATTGCTGAAGTCCGATGTCGGGCCATGATCTATTCTCTTGTAGAATCTTTTGTCGTTTGGTTGCCTTTCTACTTCTGTATTGTAGTCAGCTTTGTCTTACACAACAACCTCACTATCTTTGTCAGCAGGTTTGATAATGATATTAACTGTATTTTCATGTGAATGTAGAGCTATTTCCCTCTTTGGAAAGATTATTGTTTGATGGCATGAATTCATTCGAAAACCTAAATTGTTTGTTTTAACTTAATCGATGAAAGATTAAGTTGTGCTTTTACTACATTTAGGAAGGCATGATCTTTATTTATGTAATTTAAAAGCAAAGCAACAACAACAGCATTCTTGACGTACTGGGAATATACACACGTCATGGGGATCGATTTATTCGCCCCGGTCAGTATATTCATGGTATACATGTTTTTGTTAGTACTGTACTTTTAATTGTATTTCTATAAAGGCCCGTATAAAGGTCCAAAACAACGGCAGTAGAATGCCGAAGGAACAAAGGAAGGGATGATTACAAAAATCGAAATCGAAAGACATGGCAAAAACCGCAACAGAGAAAAACAAGGACAAAACAAGGACGTAAGACAGCCTCAATAGACGGAAATTAAAAAGACGACATTAAGAATAACGCTAACGCAAGCCTTGAAATATATTTAATGTACATCCCATTTCATACGCTTTTGCCTTATTCCGACAGCTATAACCTTAGCCATGAAGGGATATGCAGTAAATGCACATGAGACAAAGTCTCTACAAATACATGGTAAAAAGCAATAGAACAACGCTTTTATTGTTGTTCTTCATCTTCAGCGTTTTCATAATCATTACTCAGCTGCATTGTAACATTCTAAGTGTTGCTACATTACTAGCAAAAGGGTAAAGATTTCCCATTCATGATAAATATTTTTGATTTTATTATCGAATAAACTAAATACCGAAGTCACTGTGAATTCTGATTCTGCATATGCGCATTTGCGATTGAGTTAAAGATTGTTAACATTTTATACGTCATTAAATTTACCAAGATTGATCTGAGAGCTGTATTAAGTCAAATATTTTTTGACACGGATTCTATTGACTTTAATCAAAAGAAATTGGTATAGGTACAACAAAACATATATTTGTAGGCTTTAATTCATCATGATGACTTCAACCCTTTTTGATGATATTTTATTAAAATTTAATGGCCTAGTTCAAGAAACATAATGAGCCTCAAAATCTGTTAGTAATTAAGGTCATGGAGTTTGGGTACCAATAAACCGGTTTAACCCTACCGCTGGCTTTTGCTAGTGCCGGTACCAAGTCCGGCTATTCCGAGTTCCTATCGTTGTTAACGTTTGTCTTTTGTCTTATTTATGTTTTTCCTGTGTAGTTCCCTAGCAGATTGTGGCATGTAATTATAATTTTCAGCCATTGTAGGTGTTTCCTGTTGTCCCTTTTATTTCAACTAGAATTATTAGAATTGCGTGAACAAATGCATAATCTAACATCTAATGTATTTCCAAAAGTTTTGATTTGGTCTGCACTGAAGATACGTACATTTGTAAGTTGTCGAAATTGCCATATCGGAAATTGAATTCACAGTAACTTTTGTATCTTGCTATCTGTCTTGCTAAATTTTTGCTATGGAATTAAATATACCATGAGATTTTTCAAGTTTGTGTATGAGAAATTTTCCCCAAAACGACAAGAATGAAAATCTAAATACTCGGAGACTGGTCTTGTTCATTTGATAACTTTGTTTTCCTAGTAAATCTTATACCCCTTTTTGAAATTATGCATGTAAATATGTAAAAAAATATTCACCGAACGAAATCTATAGAATTACCACAACATAAATCAGCTGTTGAAAATGCAGTACCATGCGATGTTTTGTTTTGTTTTGTTTTTTTTTTTATTTTGCAATCTACAAATTCTCTGCTCTACTGTCGAGGTCACTAACATAAACCCAGCAAATGTCGCATTGAATAGATAGATTACGTTGTGTCATTTTTCACTTTATTTCTATTTATTTATTTTATTTGTTTTTGTTTTTATCATGAGACTTGTTGAAGCTTTTGGAAGATTCACATATTTCTTTTTTAAATTAAATCCGGAAACTATTAGAGTACTAGTTTCTCTTGGCTCCAATATTCATAGATTTCGCGTTTCGCTTAAACTACAAAACTAAATTCCAAACGAAATACATCTCTTCCCTAGAGTTATAATGTAAAGAATTTGAAACCACGAAATTAAGTTCTCATGCATGAAACAATGTTATTTCTGTAAACCACAAAAATTGACGTCTTCGAATAAAAGTACTCCCATAGTATTCAAAGATATCATTCCATTTAATGAAAAGAAGCAAACAGATCGGTTAACCATGCGTGTTTTCAAAATAATTTAGTGTTTCAAACCAAATATTTCTATTGAACATGCGGGATGAATTGTGTTGTTTTTAACCCCAACTTATCAAAAAGGTACCATTAGCGGTATGTTTTTCTAATCAAATCAAATTCAAGTCCGGGTCTGTTTTCATTTAAAATGTAAATCTTTGACATGTGTGACGGGTTCCTTTTTGCTTGTCCCGTTTTACTTGAAAGCCATCAATCTTGAATAATCTCTGAAAAAATATGGTCTATATTTATGTTTTTTAATTAAAATTAGCATTTAATACTTTTAGTAATTTTGAATAAACAAAATTGTCCATTTTGTCAAATATCGATGGCTCGAACATCCAAAGCACTGATGAAAACAGTTCGACCTAGAGGGGTGTTTGACCTATCGAGTTTGAATTGTGTAAGATTTGAACAAAAGATCCAGAATAAGGGTTGTGATCGAGTTATTGCATTTTGAGCCATCGAAGTTTGTAATATTACCTGGACATTTTCCATTTCCGGAACAAGATTTCCAATCAGTCCATGATCCACTACAGAAACATGTACCGTATGGACAAAACCTGTACCTTTGTTGACTTCCAGAACCACATGATGCAGTACAACCACTCCAACTTGTCCAGCCACTCCAACCTAGGACTAGGAATTTATTCATTAAATATTAATGATCAGGACCTACTTCAAAATTTGTTTTGATGAAATGTAATCAAAGCAGTTTGTTCCTAATTTGAACCTTTAAACAGTTAGTACTTCAGGCCAAGCGAACAATGAAAAATTGGATTAGACAAAATAATTACATTTCATGCATATTCATGTAATTTCCGTCCATTTGATAGGTTAACATCAATCACATGGCGTATCAATTTGAAGTTGCAATTCCAATGAAATACATTTGACCACATGGCCACGTGGCTGATGAATTTGTAAAAATAGACTCCCCGTGCACATGATGTATTTCCTTATTTTTTTTTATTTTTTAATATTTCGGTTCAAAATATATAATTAGAATGGTGAATAAAAGCATATGGAGTAAATGCACATGAGACAAAGTCTCTACAAATACATGGTAAAAAAAA
>MJUU01010344.1:6575-22778 GCA_002080025.1 Modiolus philippinarum | reverse complement strand
TAAAAATGCAAGCTAATAATCAAATAATCATTAAATAAATGCTCTCGTAATCAAATAATCATTAAAAAAATACCCTGATAATCAGGTAATCAAGAAACCCATGACGGGCATCATTAATGAATACGATTTCTTGCCACCCAAAAGGGTCCGCAGGTAACATTTTCGATGTTGTGACGTCACGGCGAATAGGAGTTTCCGCGAATCAAATTAGTGACGTCATAAAATCTAATTTTCATCTGCAAATTAACATTTTTTGTTGGCAAAGCCGAAGAATTATCACTTTATAGCATTGGGATAGAATTTTTAATCTTTGATAACTTTTTTATTATGTGCACGATTTTGAATCTGTAAAATGCATAATAAACATTGAAATATTCATATTTGCTCTTAATAAAAATAGACAAAATAATTTTTCATGTGAATTTCAAAAATTTGAAAGTTTCGAAAAAATTATATGGTTTAAAATACCCTAATTCCATATATATTAAAAATGAAAAGCTGGAAATTTTAACATTCTGTAAAAGTGTAAACATTCCATAATTAAGATCAAAAGGAATTATCCATCTATCTTAAATAAGTAAGGGTTAGAGAATGATAAGCCATGCTCGGAGCTAAAGCTCCTCGCACTATATTTCATAGAGCATGGCTTATCATTCTCTAACGCATTTATCACATATTTACACTTCGAATGCTTTAATCAATGGCTTTACAATTTCTATAATTGGTTAATTAAGGTACTACATATATTAGAAAAAGACCTTTGGCAATAATCAGTTGTTTTTGACCAACAATGAAATAAAATGTACTCAGTTTGTAATCACTCTTGTTTCTGTTAAACTATAAGAATGGTATGTTACTTTATCCTGCCATTGAAATATCAGTATCTGATAGTGATGGATTTAGATCAGCAACTATTGGTGTTTGGAAATCACTTTACTTGTATGTATGAATTCATTTTTTCAAATTTAATAATCCACCAAAAGTCTTACTCCATCCCTCTATTTTTCACAGAGCAAACTTTTTCTACTTTTAACATATACCAAGTGGGAGATAATTTTATTGCTTAAAAACATTGTTGTTAGACAATGCATTTATTTAAGATATCTTTTACAAATTTCAGTGTTTTTCATTATATGGGCTTTGCGTATTAGTGAAAATGTATGTACTTTAATTACAAATTGTACATAGCTGCAGGCAATAAAAGGATTATGTGTCTGACACTTTGGCCTGTACGAATGAATATTTTTTAAACAATAATATAATCCTTTACTTAGTACATGGTTAAAGTAGAAAAAGTGTGCTCTGAAAAATAGAGGGGTGAAATGAAGGCTTTTGATTGGACGAGAGACTGTAACTATGTGATAACAAATTCTCACCGGTTAATTGAAAATGACATTTTTATTACCCTAATCAGTGACTACGATTTCTTGCCAACCAAAGGTAATTTTTCCAGCTTGTGACGTCACGGCGGAAACTCCTATAAGCCTATTACTTCTGTTCATTCAATATGTTTAAACATTCCCTTATTGGACTGTAACACCGATGTCACTAACAAACAAATGTACACATCGAGTGAAGTTTTAAAAGATTGAAAGAAGTGCATTTCATGTTTTATCAAGTGTAACTATTGGAATTAAAATAAATTATATTTTATTTTTTAGCAAACAATGAAGATTATATTTTCATACATTGTTCAAAAATTTATGCACACATATATCAAATTAACGAAAGGATCTGGTGTATATGTTTAGTGTAAATGAGCCATCAGTTTACTTTTTAACGATAAATAAATAGAGAACAGAAATATCTTCATTTTTTCCTAAATGTAGTATTACCTGAAGTTATGAACGCCAAATACACAACTACACATGGAAAGCATAGTTGCACCATTCTGAAAAATAGGTAAAAATAAAATGGCTTTTTATGACAAATATTCTGTTTAAGATGCAGTTTTAAGAAAAATCGGACAAATATGACAGACACATTTTATAACAGCCGTTCTGCGAAATTCATAGTTATGAAGTTTTCAATGCGCACTCCCTTTTTTAGCATGTTTATGTGTATATGTTTACATCCAATGTACTTTTAATCCCTTTGCGTTCACAGGGACCAAATTTTCATGGATTTTGCAGGATTATAAATCAACAAAGTTATCAAAATCAAAATCAACTCCATATCCTATCGTAAAATATTTAATACAGGAGTTTGTCTTTTATTGCAGTGTGGAGTTGTTAAACAATTCCCCGTGGTAGAGATGTATGCTCTTAATTTTTCTTAGATATGGTGTACTTGTACATGAGATAATAATCTCATGTGTACATTTTTGTTAAGTTACTACAATCTAAATTAATGTAAATTCTAAAACCGAAGGATTAACTCCCTCCATCGCAGTTTTGTCCTTAGCTATATATAAAAGGAATAAATTTCCAAAATGGCCATACAGCTCATTAAAATTTTTGCAGTTGGAGTTAACATATGTGTTATGGTCTCATCTTCATTTACTCCATATCCTTTCGTAAAAAAGTTAAGAACCTATTGAAAACATATTCCATCTGCAACATTACCAAACAAGACATGAAGTTTCAACATTCTTTTCAACAGAATCTAAATATAGTATATAATTATATAAAGATAGGATATTCACTTAATATGAAAAATTAAAAATTGAGTTTTCAAAATATTTTGTCCCTAAGATCAAAGATCGGGGTCATATTGTTTTTGACCTGTTTGTTTGCTTGTGCGTCCAAAATTTAAAATCTGCCTTTATCCTTGAACAATGGTAGATGAACTTTTCATACATACATGTAACAAGAGTGTAGGTCTGGGCAAGAACAATATAAGTGTACAATCAAAATTATGCCAGATCAAAGCCCAAGGTCATAGAATCAAAAACGGTTAACTTTTTGTACAAGTTTTGTATTTACAAAGGAGTGAAATTTATAAAAATCGAAGTCCAAAGGAATGGCCAAAACAAGAACACAGAAAACAATGACGCCAGAAACAAAACAACGACGCTAGACAGACACAAAGCGAAGAAACAGAAATCACAACATTCAAAACAAAGCACTCACAGTGTGAACTCCAGTGAAACTGAGAGTGACATCAGGTGCTCCGGAAGGGTAAGCATGTCCTGCTCCTGTTCTGTTAACAGCACCCGTCACACTGTGAGTGGGTCAATCCAGGAAAATGTCAAAGTCGGTTGTCGAATCTGGGAAAATGTCAAAGTCGGTAGTCAAATCCGTTGACCTATTTAACGTATTTAGACGGGCTTTGCTTTATATCAATGCTTGAAATATTACACAGTTGTACTATTATTACAGATTGGGGTAGTGTTAACCATTTTGGAGAAGCAAGAGGCAAACTTGGGACAAGAAAAAGAAAAAAATGTTTTTATATTTTATGTCAGATTTGGATGCCGTTTTTTCTGTACAGATGGGTGCAGACGCGACATTCCAAAAAAGTGCACTTAAAGTGAACTCAAAGTGCTTTTAAGGAACGTTTTTCGAGTGCACTGGGATGGAATGTTGTATCAGCACCAATCTGTAGGTTTCCTGTACATTGTAGCATGTAAAAACAGTGTTATGAAACAAAAAAAACCCTTTTGATTAAAAAAAGGCCCATATGGACTAAACAGGAGAGTTTTTTTTTTAAATTTGGCTGTTGAGTATGTTGATGTATTTGAGGTAACATTTACCATTTTAGAAACAAGATGCCAAAATATTACAAAATGGATCAATAAAAGAATTTAAATCAGTTTATACCCCAAACAAAGGGCCATAAATACACAAAAGAATAAACCAGGTCAAAGGTCAAGTTCAAAGAGGTCAGAACTTGTCCTTGTAGTAAAGGTGATGCTGGGAACATATGCAGTGTTTCACAATTTAACTCTTTACGTTTTTTTCTCTAGTTACAGTTGGATCCCTTGTGGTAATAAAGATTTTTGTCCCTATTGAAATGGATAATGGTAGGAAAAAAGTTAGATTTTTTTTTTCATTTTATCGAAATTTGTTAACATCTTTGAGAGCAAATTTCATTCTTAAATACTATCAAATCATCTAGAATATATGAGCAATGTAACGGATAGAAAGCCTACTATCACAATATAAAACATGGGCAGGTTTCTTACATCTTTCTGCAGCAAATGTACGTGATTAATCTCATCTTTGTTCTATTATTTGCTACCATGTAGCCAAATTTAAAATCGGCCCATTAGATATAAAGCAATGGAAGTGTGAACCGATCATGGCACATGTGCCCAGCTAACCGATTAGAATATTTTACTAGCTTTCTGCGCAATAGGGTCAGTAAGTCTCGTCATGTGACTCACGAAAATCCACGATACACCACTCAATGTCACTAAATAGGCCCAAATGCATGTTCCATCATATCAAGCTTTAGTAGTGGTGCAGACGCCACATGTTTTTACGCTCAGTGATTCATTATACTTAGCTTTCACCAGAACACAGTTCAAAAATTTGATATAAACATTTATTTTATCAACAGAAAGCTAGGAAAGGCGGAAATCGATACCTACGTTACTGACGCCATTCTTGAATGCGCATGAAAAACATGACTTAAATCAAATTATGTAGCAGATTCAAGTAATATTATGCACTCTGAAAATCATTTGTGTCAGGTTCAAACCAAATTCTCTTTTCTATTCCCTTCTTGATTCAATTTTCAATATATTAAGTATTTCAATGCAGTGACGCCAGTTGTTGGATACATACGTAACCATGTACAAAACTCGCATTGTTTTAGAAATCAAAATAAAAAAGAAATTAATTATTTTGATTCCATAAGCTCGATAAAGTACTTACTAATTGGTAAACAACAGAACGGGACATCCAGGAAATGACAATATAGTTGTGAAAGTGGATTTACTTTGAATTTCTCAAGGTTAGAAATAAAATGATACAAACGTTATGAAATCCTGGACACTACATGCGTGACATAAACGCAACGGGATTCGTTCTAATATACTGATCTAGTATACCATTACTTCCCCCGAACATGGTGATTTTATATTGCATGACAATTGCAATATGTGGTGTAGTAAAGTAAGTGAGAACCGAACCGTCAATCCAAAANCGAACAATCCAAGGACAATGGCAACACCAGAAACAAAAAAGGCGGAAAAAAACAGGGACACAACATGGGTACGGCACAGAAAAGAAAAATGAAGACACTCACACACAAAGATGAACAACACGGACCCAATAAAAAACCAATACTGAATTAGTACATACGTTATCAATAAATGCGTTACCAATCATGTGGTTAATCACACGAAAAAAGCACATCATGTGATTGCTAGGTCAGATCTACGTCATTTAGAAATTTGGAGACCGCCATGATTTAACAGTATGTTTACAACAAGTCTAAAAAATTATTTACTCTGACATCTTCAGTTTGAGAATCACACCATATTCAAAGGTGAGTGCTTTTCTTGTTTATAATGCACATTTCTTCAATATTTTTACTTACAAAGGTTTGCTGAATACACAAAAACAATGTGCACAAATGGTACGCGAGTGTATAGTGTTTTAAACGTGTGATGAAGCACAAAAACAATGATACATACGTTACTATTGATAACGTATGTATCATATAATTTGTTTCCAAATAAGATGAAACTGTACCTTATTTGTTCTATGATAAGATACTCCAAAGGTTGTAAACATTACTATAATTTATTTTGAAGTTTATTGTCGACAATTTTTGAAATATCACCTGGTGCATATCATGTCGACCAATTTTAACATTATCTAAATATACCTACCGGTTTTATAACTGGATAAAGGTGCATTTATTCTACAGAAATTTGACGTTTACATACATATTATGAATACAGCTATTGAATAACATCCAGAACTCAAATAAGGAATGCTAATTTTCTACAGAAACAGCAACAGAGTCGGTAACGTATGTATCGATACTTACGTTACTTTTAATTTATTGTTTCAGATGGGAAAATCAAGATCCGAAATCCAAAAGGCGTAAAGAGAGACAGAAGGCGAAAGGTTCAGCCTTTTTAGAGAAGGAAAGAGTTCGACAGCAACAGTATTACAAACCCGCAGCAAATTTGTCCGCCAAGAAAAGGGCTGAAAGAAACGAGAAAAATAAGTTCAGGAATCGATTATCGCGGCTTCGGAAGAAACAGCGAGAACAAAATGACGGCCAAGGAGTACAAAATGAAAATGTTGTAACCGAGACAAGTGGATATGAAAGCGTCGGGGACAATACAAATGTCAATATGTCTGCTGATGAAAACCAGCCAGGTCCGTCTGGATTAATTGTCAAATTACCGGGGATGACTAATTCATCGAAGTCAAAAGGACTAAAAAAAGTAAGAGCTAGGGCATTGGCACGTGCTAACAAGAAGTTGCGAAATTTAAAAAATGATATCGAATCGTTGAGAAAAAAGATCAAAGTAAGGGATCGAAAAATATCACGAATGACACAGAAGGAAAAACAAAGGGTTCTGAACCAAAAGGGGAACTTGACTCCCAGAAAGCAAACAGTTTAGATCTTGATATGCTTAATCTGACACCAAGAAGAAGATGCTTTGCTAGGAGAAAACTTCTCCAGGCCTTCACTGTAATGTCAGAGGTGAAAGAATCACGAAAAGCCACGTCAAGTAAGAAACGGAACAACCTGCACAGAATCATATCAGGAGCGATGGCTCGAAAATACCGATGTATAACGAACATCAACAAATTTACTGGACTGTCACGTAAATCGTTGGTGCAAGTATTTGACAAAAACTAGGTAAAATATATACCAACTGAGAAAAGAATATCAAAAGCAAGAAATATGAGAAATCATGTCGTTGATTTTTTTTAATGCGGGACGACAATAGCCGTGCGCAACCTGGAAAGGCTGACGTTAAGAAATTAGAAACGGGAGAAAAAATACAGACCAGAGTTTTGACTGACTTTATCAAGAACCTTTATGATAAATATATGTCCGAAAATCGTGATGCTGATATTTCACTTAGTACTTTCCAACGGCTACGTCCAAAGAATATATTACTGACGTCCTTTATATCTAGAAACACATGCCAATGCATACACCATCAAAATATGGCACTAAAAGTCCAAGCAATCAGGAAGTCTGGTATCAAAATAGGACAAAACCCAGAGAGTCTAATCTCAATTTAGAGTGATTTAGATGAAATACTCAAGGACCTGCCTCAAAACTTTGAATTCAAAATATGGAAGAAAGTTGAAGTAGAACCAGGTAAGATCAGGATGAAAGTAGTAGATCAGCATACTGATGCCGATACATTCCGAGAAAACTTCAAGCAACAGATGAAGGACTTCACATATCACCTAAACAGAGTAAAAGAACAATATAGTCAAGTAAGAGATCTGAAACATAATTTACCAGAAAACGAAATGATGCTACAAATGGATTTTGCAGAGAACTTTTCGTGTCGATCTCTTAATGAAATACAGACAGCTTATTGGAATCAGTGCATGGTTACGCTTCATCCCATCGTCGCGTATTTTAGGGAAGGCGACATCCTTAAGCACCAAAGCTTCGTTGTTGTAAGTGACGAAATGTCACATTCTGCTAGTACCCTTTGTGCATTTTTAGACAAACTAATGCCAAGTCTTAAGCTCATCAAACCAAACTTGAAAACAATACATTATTGGACCGACTCCCCTTCGTCCCAGTACAGAAACAGGTACATCTTTCACACCATAGCGAACCATCACAATATTTACAAAGTTTTGCAAGATGGGATTATTTCGAGGCCGGTCACGGCAAGGGCCCCTGTGACGGCCTAGGAAGAACTGTAAAATGTATGGCAGACGAAGCTATCAATCAAGGAAACACGACTATCCAGGACGCATCAGATTTCTACAAATGGGGAAGCAAATCCACAATGACAGGTGTAAGATTTTTATATGTTCCAAAAACGGAAACTCAACAGAAGCATGTAGAAATGAATAACATTGTAACTAAACCTCTTAAAGGTACTATGAAACTTCATGCGATCGGCTTATCGTTAGACAAATCTCATATGATGACCAGAGAAACTTCCTGCTACTGTGACATTTGTATATCAGGAAACTATTGTCAGTCATGGGAAAAACAAAACGTTATTAATACAACTTCAACTGAAAACCAAAATGAAGTCACTAAAAACATAGAATCTGCAAATACTACTGGCAGAAATGTACTTGAACCAAGACAGGAGTTTAGTATTGATGCCTTTGTCGCAGTTTTGAACGAGAAAAGCTGGTATATCGGTCAAATTGTTGACAAGGATCCAAATGATGGAGATTACGAAATAAACTTCATGACCCGTGCAAAGCAAATGTACAAATAGCTACAAGTTGAAGATCGCATATGGGTTCGAGGAAATCTAAGAGACTTTTCAAAATCTCCATTGAAGAGAAGGAGAAAGTGAACGACTTATTCAAATCGAGACCAACTTGAGTTCAGTACATACGTTACCATTCAATATAGCCCCATTTAGGAAAATTAAACATTCTATTTCAATTTGTAACGGAAAAAACCGTGTTGATATGACATTCCAATTGACTGTAATTAATTTTGAGATAAAGTTGAAAACGTGATACTTACGTTACCATTCATAACTTGTAAAAAGTATGCATTTTTTTTTACCTTGCATGCCATGCTTGTTCGAAATGTTTCTTAAAAGTGGTTCGGTAATGCTTAGAGTGACCACAGACTTGTGTTTGCAATTACCATTTGAAGTGTTTGTTTTCTATTTATCAAACAATTGTTTAATCAATTAATGTAGATAAAATTAATTAAAATTATTTGTCTGCTCTCATGCTTAAATTATGCTAATGTGGAGAATGAAAATGTTTGTCACAAGGTAAAGCAACAGTTTATAATATAAACTACCGAAGAAAACAAAAAATATGTAGCTAGTCAATATTCACAAATAACTATTTGCTCAGAAAAAGGTGTGGTATCTTAAATAACGTATGTATTTTGGTATATTTATGGTGAAAATTCCCATCATCTTCAACTACTTGTTTCTGGTTAAAAACAGGTTTGGTGTTGCTACTTTTTGTGAATTTTGTTTACTGATATATTGTACTTTCATAAAAAAATTATTCGCATCATTATGAAAAGGTCAAGTTTTCGTCATTTTCGTCTCGGAGATAGGGTCTTATTAGTGACTTTGAGTGACACAGGCAATTCGAAAACGTTTCCCGCCAACATATGACGTCCTAGGATAATGACATTCAAATTTTTGTTTGAAACGTCATATATCTTTGTTTCAAATGTAACCTCCCAGTACAATTTTTGATCCCGGATGTTCCAAAATTGTACGCGACTTACAGGCCCTATACTAGTATTGCTTATATATAGATAAGAAGAAGAGATCCCATGTATGTTAGGAAAGTTAATAATCACAAAGATAAAACCGAAAAAAAAAAGAATTAAAGTGTTACCCTGCCATGCGGTAGATTGTGCTTTAAAATTATTTGTCATTTAAACTTCACATTATCTCTTTTGTGGCAAATACTTGTGCACTTCCATGACAATTTGGATAATGATATGATCCTTCAAGTGAAGATAAAACAAATGAAAAAAATGGAACAAGCGGTTTGTTACAATTTTACAAGAGACTTCTATGACAAATTATGTTACTTTGAAGACGATATGAATCAACCATAACACATGAACAAAAATAAAGCATATCAGATCATGAAAAAGTATCCCACATGTCTAAATAAACTTTTTGCAAAGAAAAGGGATTTCCAAGAGCAAATTAGTGAGCTCTGTTTCGCTTCCTATAGATAATGGATTTTGCATTCTGCTGACTTTATTGCTGTATATTTCGGCTCAAAATTTTGCATGACTATGTAAAAATGCCGTACTCTTCTAAATTCAGTAATTATTTATTAACAAATCGCATACTTTTGAGGAAAAATTACTTTTTTTAAATCTCTATTATGTTTAAATGGGAAATATTTACCGCGCGCGATTATCATCGAAAATAGACTAATCTGTCATGGGAGGTATTACTTTTTACCTGTCGACAGGTAATCTAGTATTTACCAAATGTACCTTGCCTATTTCCTGCCTGTTCACCCTCAAAACAGAAAAATCTAACACTTAAAATTTGTATCCTGTCTTAAAAAAACAAGGACAATTCACATGTATGCTTATTTTTAATCGTAACAGTTTCATTTTTTCAGTTATGTATGGTCATTCTCATTGTCGGAAAGCCACGATCGGCCGCGCTCTCGATTCGCTTGTGGAAGCGAAGCGAGAGCGCGGCCGGTCGTGGCTTTCCGACGATGGGTCATTCTTGATCTACATGCAACAACTTTAGCGATATTGTTTTTCAAATAATTGAGAAAATTTTAAAATTCCATTATTTAAAGAAAGTGAAACATACTTCAGTTCAGTGGAACAGTTCCCTAACAAATTCGCTTTTTAAAACATGCAGGTCCTTTTTATATACCTTTTTGTATTTTGGATCTCTGTAAATGGAACAAAAGTATCAGTTCTGCAGAGAGTTAGTCTGTTTTCACACATATCTTATTACAATTGTAATATTTTATAACTTACATTTTGAGAAAGAAGATGCATTTTGTTTAGAACTATTATGTTATTATAATTGTATTACCAAATAAAACAAGAACTTCATTTTTTGGGTAAATACAAGCAAAAGAAGTGAATACCGAAGGGAACAATGCATATTTGACAAAATCAGCGATTAAAAAATTTAAAAAAAATCAAAGACATAAAACGTCTACCGAAAAATGAAAATAAAAATACGTTATTAAACTATGGCATATACAGCGTGAACTGTGAGTGTGTTATAGTTAGACAAAACATGATTGGTACAGTTTAAAAGTACAGTGGGATGCAGACATAACATCATATCCAAGACATCTTGAAGAGCAGTCACGAGAACAGGTATTAGGGACCGACCATTTAACCTGAAGGGGGGGGTTATGGTTTTTTTTTCTGGACAGAAAATTTTTTTCGCGCTTCGCGCGAAACAAATTATTTATTTTTTGCATGCGTATCAACAAAATATTTTTTTTCAAAATTAACATTATTTTTTGTGGCAGAAAGCCTCCTTCAGAAATTTTNGCCCCCCCCCCCCCCCTTCAAGTTAAATGGTCGGTCCCTTAGTAAACAAGAACTTCAACATAAAGCAGACTAGATAAATGTCTAGAATCATGCCTAATGTAGCCCTAGAATCTTGGCCATATTTATTATATCTGTTAAAGCTTCGAATAGTACCTAAGTCTGCTCTGGCAATCACTGTTTTACCTAATTGTTCTAATCTGACCAAAGCTGTTGTTTCCAAGTCTGTTTAGTCATGATCGTTCTTTTCATGTTTGTTTTGGTCATTTAATTATCAACCTGAAAATTTTATAAGTGATACTGTGGGCTTTCCGGACACTTAGGCGCTGACATAACCACTCGTGCAAGTTAACCTCAGTTTATAAAAAGATTATAGTTCTAACAGTTCTCATACGTCAAATAGCAGTTTTTGCCATTTGTTTTTACTCTTATAATACTAAGTTTCATAATTGCGGACATAGAAATTATATCGAATGTCCCTCTTGCCATATGTTTAGTCAGATCACGGTTAGTTTCATGGTTGCATGCATCGATCAATATGACATCAATTAATTGTGAATTGCCGTGATTTTGGATTTATGATTTCAGAATTTACCCTTTTCTCGTTCTTGCTTCGGTATTCGTTTGCCGATGTATTACAAAAGATGTCTGTTTTGCCATATGTCTTAGTCAAATTACAGGAAGTTTCATGATTGCATGTTTCGACCGACATAATATCAATTACAGAAATGGTCCGTTGTCATATGCTGTGGGCATCGATATTATGTCGGGAATAGAAATTAAATACCTCTTTTTCATACTTTTTCATACGTATAATTCAAGGTCAAATTACAGAGTTTCAACTTTGCAGGTTTCGTTATCATATTGAATACATAAAATGTCCCTATTGCCATTTAATTTGAGTCAAATTACAAGCTATTTCATTATCGCAGGCATTCATTTCATATCTATTGCAGAAAATGTCCTTTTGCCATATGATTAAAAAAAATTACAGAAAGTTTCATTATTGAAGTCATCGATATCATATCGCTTTATGCCATATGTTTAAGTAAAATAAATGAAGGTGTCATGATTGTGATTTCAAGTAGAGGTGTTATATGAAATATAGAAAATGTCTCTTTTGTGATATATTCTTTAAAAATTACATGAAGTTGCAGGCACGGATATTCTATCGAGTCCCTTTTTCTATACCAGGTTTAGTGAAATTACAGAAATTTTTATTATTACATGTATTACGGGTATCAATATCATATCAAATACAAAAAAAAAATCCCTTATGCCATAAAATTGAATACACTCGAGTATTTGCAGTTCATCAGCAGAGGCTACGGCCTAGTGGTAATAAATAACAAAATACCGATGTTACAGTGAATTTAGCTTCTGCATATTGCGATTTCGACAACGCGGTAACTCACGGTTTTGAACGACGAAAAATCTGGCTCACCAAATGACGTCATTTGAAAAATGTTTGAACGATTGAAATTCGTTAAAATATATTACACGATAGATATTTTCAAGCCTCTGACAAGAGCAGGTGCAAGAACGGTCATATCTAGGACAGATCTGATGAGAGCGGTCAAGGCTAAAAAAACGTCAGAGTTGTAATTTGTAGAACAGGTCGGAGGTAGTCAAAGCTCTGACTAAAACTGTCAAGATTCAATGATGGGACAGGTCCAAGCATTTACCATTTTATCTAGAGGCTAAGAGCAGTGATACCTGTTATCAAGTTGATTTAGAGGAGCTTTAATGACTGCTCCAAGTTAACTTTCTGAGAGATTATGTAATGCATCTAACTGTATGCAGTGAAATAAGTAAAATACAAAATATTATCAAATAACGATATGTAGTAAATTATTGTCCAAAAAGTATCAAAAGTGCATTTAAAATAATGGTGAAAGTTAAAACTTCGTAATACGAAATATAAGCCTGATACATACAAACAAGTTCTTTGTCTATGCATGTCTTTGTGTTATTCAACCTTAATCTAAAAAGATTTTTTTTTCGTTTGAACGTTGAATCATTTGATCACTTCAGTTATACAAAACATTTTGTTTATCTACTTCCTACTTATAATATATACATTTTTTGTTTATCTACTTCCTACTTATAATATATTTATGTTTTTTTTATCTACTTCCTACTTATAATACATATTTTTAGAATGTTGAAATCAACTGAATTTATTGTTCTAAGTAACAACACATTTAGAAAAAGGAGTTCGTAAATTTGAAGTGTACACAGTTTGGTAGTAAAATGTTGTGCAAATGAATGAAAAACACATGTAATACTCTACAGGCATGATATTCTCTATTAGGGCGACAGTTAATTTTGAAAATTGGGTCGTCCCCCTCCCCTTTTCCTTTTTTAGAATCACAAGGAAAGTATTTTAAGTGTTTTCATTTCTTAAATTGAACCAATTAAACAAAATTCCGGTTTTGTTAAAGTACTAATTAATTATATTTCAGATTTCAAAACAGTATTGACAGCATGGTTTGTTTTCAGCCCCTCTCCCTATGTTTTATTCAACGGATCAAATAAGATTCACTCCGACCGACAAATATCCACATATGAATTTTAAACAACTTTGGAATTTAATTTAATTTTTGGTGCAATTTTACAATTAGTGTTTCTTTTCAAAAACATACCAACAACCAAATAGACGAAATTTTGGCTTGTTGGGACGATTTTTTTTTTACAATATCCTTAAAAGTCTGTGCTCTTCACATAAACAAATAAATGTGTTTACAAATGTTCTTTGAAGCTTCTACCTCTGAATCAACAACAAAAAGGAAAAGACAAAAACAAAAACACCACAACAAAAAAAGAAAACTAAACATTTCAACATGTCAACATATTTTATAACCACAAATCAGATGAAAATGGCAAAACTTACACTGCTGTGTAGAAGACAACGAAGTAAATATTTCAGTAACAATAACTTAAACGAAAGTTATTGTCACTTTCTGAGATTACCATTATGACAATTACTTTCAATTGCAATTCCGACAATTTATGTCCCTTATAAAATGTAGATCAAATAAAAAACATTTTCAACATCGAAAACCGAAAGTTGCATAAAAACTGTTACAGAAAGGCAGCGGAAAGGAAATTCTTTTCGTCATATTTAGTACATGCATAGCTAAAAAAAACTTCTTGTGTATCTGGAATTCGTAGTAACATTAAACATTCCAAAAGTCAACCTGCACATGTTTATTTGAACTCTGTAAGAAACGAATACAGGTTAAGCAACTACTCTGCTGACAACACCAGTTATGTGAGAAATAATATAGTATTGAACTTATAGTAAATTCAGTAACAATTTTTCGTCATTTCCACAGTGCAGATGAACCAAAATACTTGGAAGATTATAAACCGAAATATATTTAATAGCTGACGGGGATCAAACATCCAATAGAATCTAAAAGGACAGCCAAAAATCAGGATGATATGTCTAAATCAAAGGTTAAGTAAGAAACAAATAAAATCAAATAGCTCGGAGAATATTACAAAATGCTAGACCGAGTGAAATGTAAAGAAGAACGTTGCCAGTTGCGACACTCTTTCATTATTTTTGGCCATTGAACACCGAAAGGTGACCTCAGAACTTTTGGAGCATAAAATTTTGCATCTTAAAAGTCTGTTTGTAATCAATGGCCTCTTTCATTGATGTTATTTGAATTCTTCTCCAGCCTATTGTACGTATCAAATGGATGAAGGTGATAGGGCTAAACATAAATAAAAAATTCACTTTTTACAACATTGAAAGCATCACCATCATAAATTCCATTTTGAGTCCCCTTTGTCCGTATTAGTTTTGAAAACAATCTTTATTTTAATGTCTTTCATTTTCAGTTGACTTGCATAAATTAAATGCAAAGAACGAGTTTAAGGAAAAGAATATCATTGATATATTTAAATGAAATTTCAATTTGCAATTTGTTTTAATACATATCTAAAAGAAAGATTTTCATTAATTCGGCTTCTGAAGAATCATACACCGGCAGAGGAGATAATTGGTACAGGCTTATTACTCATTGTAATAGAGATTATCCACTGAAATATGAATTTTTAAGGTGTCTGCAGGGTATTAATTTTTTATTATAGAATTTTGTGAAATTTTCTGTGTAGAGACATAATTGTATTATTATTCAAAATATAAAATAAAATTTTGGGGTCACCGTGCATTTAAGCGAAACAAATGAAATTGAAAATTTAAGGATTTTACAAAGAAATGATAAGGAAAATAGCTATATGAGTGGATAAATTTTGAAATCTATTATAGATTTTGTATACTTTGCATGTGTTTTAAACTCATTATATTGTTTGCATATAAAAATATAAATTAGGGGTCACCGTTGAAATAAGCAAGATTAACTTTGAAATGCGTATTTCTCTAGTGATATCTATATGAAATTCTTTTTTCAAATTATCTCCCTTGCTTAATTTCTGTGTTCTTTATATCCAGCTACAGATTTAAAGCACACATATTTTAGTTCAACTTTTTGTAATGAAAATGTTGTGAAATGGATCAGGAATAAAAATTTTAAATACTTTGGAACTTTATTAACATTTTACATTTTACATTTTACATTATTTTGTTAAATTTCTAAATGTATTAAACCTAAATGAACAATTATAAAACAAAAAAATGGCGGAATAATACCACTGAGACACCTTAAGTTTCGACAAATGTATATTGTTGTTCAAATAGTCCAGCATACGTATCGTTACGTGAAATTACGGGGGAACTAGCAGGTAGATTTTCAAATAAAATAATTCCAAATACGATAAATGTTCTATTGAATAATTGACAAAATAGCATACATAACAATCAACAAATTAATGAAGTCCAAATCAAAGTATATACGGTTATCCACTTATTTAAAAGTCACTCCTTGGATCTCCAAACATTTTACTTTACGGTATCCGTCTACTGCACGCCGGGAATCCAACCTCTAGTCCGTTTGTAATTGTCTAAATTTATACATCAAATTAGCTTTACTCGACAAGAGTTGACATGGTGACACTTAGTTGTAGCACGAATTGAACAATACGGTTAATTAGCTTGTACGCGGTTCTCATGAAATGTCAAAACAAACAAACAAA
>MJUU01010342.1:35251-74988 GCA_002080025.1 Modiolus philippinarum | reverse complement strand
TTTGACCCATTATAGCTTGGAAACCGAAGAGCAACACAAAATATACTGGCTTACAATGAGAATAATCCAAAGATAATAATCCGATCAAAAGCTAATGAAAATTAAAGATTTCACACATTTCTAACAAGTGCAATTTTGACACCTTATAGCTCGGAAACGGAAAGAGCTACATCAAATCCGTTGACAAACCTCTGAAAGCTAACATTGAGAGGAATCCAAAGAAAACTAGAAGTGGTGTCACCAGAAATGATGGCCATCCCTGCACTTCCCTGTTTGACACAGAAAGCTTACAATGAGAATAATCCAAAGATAATAATCCGATCAAAAGCTAATGAAAATTAAAGATTTCACACATTTCTAACAAGTGCAATTTTGACCCCTTATAGCTCGGAAACGGAAAGAGCTACATCAAATCCTTTGACAAACCTCTGAAAGCTAACATTGAGAGGAATCCAAAGAAAACTAGAAGTGGTGCCATCAGAAATGATGGCCATCCCTGCACTTCCCTGTTTGACACAGAAAACAGAGTTCCACTGACAAGCTCACATGTGTCAAAATCAACATCTTGGGGCCTCTTGTTTTTACCAAGACCAATATCAAAAATCCAAAAGCTAATTGTGCATCTGCAAACTACATGCTACAATTCTATTACAAAATTAAATCCATAAATCCAAAAACGTAGGTGGAGTTCCACTAACAAGCTCACATGAGTGAAGATTGACATCATGGGGCCTCTTGTTTGCACCCAGACCAACATCAAAAATCTGAAAGCTTATTGCACATCAGCAGACTATATGCAACAATTCTATAACAAAATTAAATCCATAAATCCAAAAATGTAGGAGGAGTTCCACTGACAAACTCACGTGTGTCAAGATTGACAGCATGGGCCTCTTGTTTGCACCAAGACCAATATCAAAAATCCGAAAGATTATTGTGCATCTGCAGACTATATGCATAATTCTGTAACAAAATTAAATCCATAAATTCAGAAATGTAGGAGGAGTTCCACTGACAAGGTTACATGTGTCAAGATTGAGATCATGGGGCCTCTTGTTTGCAACAATACCAATATCAACAAGAGCTGTCGCCGAATGGCAGCCAAATATACCCCCCGCTTATTGTTCCCTGAATCGATATGGTAAGTGCAAAATTAATTTGGGTGTGGACACAGTACAATTGTGGGCACAATACAAGTATGGACACAATGATATAATCTTCAAGAAAGAAATTTTCAAAAGGGTTCCAATGAAAACACTCTGTCTAAATCAGACAAATATAAAATTCCCCCTTTTTCAGCCTATTTGACATTTTACACATCTACATATAGTGTTCTTCCTTTGTCTAAAGTTTCATCAAAATCCTTCAAGTGAATTAAGAGGAGTTGTGCGTACCAGGTAACCTATACATAGGGAATCAATGAAAACTCAAAGTCAAATTATCTCCCCTTCCTGGTTTCTGACAATAATTATATTCCTTCATGCACATCTCCATATAGTGTTCTTACTTTGTGTAAAGTTTCATTAAATTCTTTCAAGTGGTTTAAGAGGAGTTGCGCTTACGAGGTAACCCATACATGGGGAATCAACAAAAAGTCGAAGTTCAATTATCTCCCCTTTCTGGTTTTGAGCAATAATAATATTTCTTCGTGCACATCTCTATATAGTGTCCTTCCTTTGTGAAAAGTTTCATCAAAATCCTTCAAGTGGTTTAAGAGGAGTTGCGCTTACGAGGCAACCCATAAATAAGGGAATCAACGAAAAGTCAAAGTCAGATTATCTCCCCTTCCTGGTTTCGGACAATAATTATATTCCTTCATGCACATCTCCATATAGTGTCCTTCCTTTGTGTAAAGTTTCATCAAAATCCTTCAAGTGGTTTAAGAGGAGTTGCGCTTACGAGAAGTGTGGACAGACGGACAGAAGGACAGACGCATGGACAGACGGACAGACAGACAGGGTGATTCCTATATACCCCCCAAACTTTGTTTGCGGGGGGTATAATCAATAAATCCAAAAATGAGGAAGGAGTTCCACTGACAAGGTTACATGTGTCAAGATTGAGATCATGGGGGCCTCTTGTTTGCAACAAGACCAATATCAAAAATACGAAAGCTTATTGCCCATCTCCAGACTATATGCAACAATTCTATAACAAAATTAAATCCATTAATTCAAAAATGTAGGGGGAGTTCCACTGACAAGCTCACATGTCTGAAAAATCGTCATCTTGGGGCCTCTTGTTTGCACCAAGACCAATATAAAAAATCCGAAAGCTTATTGCGCATCTGCAGACTATATGCAACAATTCTATAACAAAATTAAATCAATAAATCCAAAAACGAGGAAGGAGTTCCACTGACAAGGTCCATCTAATGGACAGACGGGACCAAAACAATATCCCCGCATTTTCTTCAGAAAAGTGCGGGGATAAAAATCCCATCAAAATCTGATTTAAAATAAAAATTATTTCTAAAAATTGCAATTTTGGCCCCTTTGACCCCTAATAGCTCGGAAACGGTAAGAGTTATGCCAAATCTGTTGATAGATCACTGAAAGCCTACCTAAAGAAAAAATCCCATTGAAATCGGATGAAAAATAAAAATTTTAGGTAATATGCATGTTTACAATTTTTGCCCCGTTGGGCCCTTATAGCTTGGAAAAGAAACAAGTAATCAAAAATCTAATGGCGCAGCACTATGTTAATTTTTCATAAGGAATCCACTGCAAAAAACTGCATCAAAATCGGACTAAAAATTAATAAAGGGCTACGCCGAGCGCAGCATGATACGACCGCAACATGTCGACCACTGAAATTTGAACAAGTGTAAACTAAAATTAATGTGGACACAGTAATTTGCTGGACACAATAAGGACCTTGACACATTAATTAACTGGACACAAACTAATGAAAATAATAATTAGCCCTTTTAATCCCTTATTACTAGGATATTGTAAGAGCTAAGAAATTTTGTTGACTACCATCAAGAGAAATCCAAAGAAAAAACTCAGGTTGAAATCCAATGAAAAATAAAGATTTCACATATTTTGAAATATCACAATTTGGCACCTTTGACCCCTTATAGCTTGGAAACCAAAGAGAAACGCAAAATATACTGCCATATCACTGAAAGCTTACAATGAGAACAATCTAAAGATGAAAACCCAATCAAAATCTAATGAAAAATAAAGACTTCACATATTTCTAATAATTGCAATTTTGACCCCTTTGACCCCTTATAGCTCAGAAACAGTAAGAGCTACATCAAATCCATTTACATACTTCTGAAAGCTTGCACTGAGAGGAATCCAAAGAAAAAATCCCATCAAAATCTGATGTAAAATAAAGATTTTACATATTTCTAAAATATTGGCCCCTTTGACCCCTTATACCTCGGAAACGGTAAGAGCTACACCAAATCTGTTGACATACTACTGAAAGCCTACAATGTGAGGAATCTAAAGAAAAAAATCCCATTGAAATCGGATGAAAAATAGAAATTTTAGGTATTCTGCATGTTTGCAATTTTGCCCCGTTGGGCCCCTCATAGCTTGNNNNCCTTCCTTTTATGCCAAGGAACATTGTGTTAAAATTTCATAAGGATTGGTCAACTGAAACTAAAGTTATTGACCAAAAACAAAAGTGTCTACAGACGACAACGACGACGACGACGACGACGACAACGACGACGACGACAGCACCATACCATTATACGACCGCAAAAATTTTTGCGGTCGTATAAAAAATTAAAAATTTTTGAAATTCGCCCCTTTTTGGCCCCATTTATCTCATGAACGGTACATGCCACATGAAATTCGTTGGCATACTACTGATTGGAAATTTCCTCAGGAGGACACTGAAAGAAACTCCATCAAAATCCGATAAATAATAAAGATTCTACAGTCAAATATGTAAAAACATCAAATTTAACCTTTTTTGGCCCCTCTTTAAAAAACGGGTGGGGCCACAACGACCAAAACTGAGCCAAGCCTTTCTTTAGTGCCAAGGAACATTGTATTAAAATTTCATAAGGATTACTCAACTGAAACTAAAGTTATTATCCAAAAACAAAAGTGTCTACAGACGACGACGACAACGACGACAGCACCATGCCATTATACGACCGCAAAAATTTTTGCGGTCGTATAAAAATTCTAAGTTCCATCAAACAGGGCACTTAGGTCGGTGGTTCTCTCCGGACACTCCGGCTTCCTCCACCACTAAAACTGACCATCATGAGATAGCCGAAATACTGCTGAAAGTGACGTTAAACAATCAATCAATCCATCAAACAGGAAGTGGGCATGCCAGAGATCCAAAACTCTGTTACACTGTATAGGTCACCATACTAATACTCCCTCTTGAATTGCAGATATGTGGTTCCTGAGAAAAATGTGACAGAAATTTTCCAGAAAAAACAAGATGTGTTTTGTGAAACACTTATGCCGCCGTGTAGCAGTCAAGAAGAAACATTAAACATGACCAGAAATTTATGTGATTTAAGAAATTAATACATGTGTGTATTTAGAAATTCTAGCATTAATTGAAAAGTTAAATCATGAAAAGTGATGATTTTGTTTGGATGCAAATACAGAAGTTACCCAAAGGATCCCACCTCAGATCAGACATTTACAAGAAGTAATATAACTTTCACACCCCCTTCTTTATTTAACTCATTGTCCATCAGTGCAATCTGTGCTTTGATTACTCAATTATTGCATCAGATCAGTACTAAAATCGTCTGATGGCAATTCATACCTGCCAACTTTTGAAAATCTCCGTGGGGGTTTTTATGCACGACCTTCCTTTTCAGTCGTTTGAGAGTTCGCGGCGTTTTGCGCGAAGATTTTTGTCTAATACTTGATGCTCTTTTTTTATCAAATACAAATATCTAGGTGTTATAGAAGATTTTACTTTTTATTGAGGGAGGCAAGACATTCCTCTTTATTGTGTTTTGGGGCATTTCTGTTGGTTCTTAAATATTTTTGGTCAAATAATCCGTTGTGAACTGTTTTTGGACCATTTTGTGTTTTATGTTCTGTTAAATTTTAGCTTAGTTTTAACTGTTAAAGGCAAACAAAAAGCAGTGCTTGCTGTTCATCATTATCTTGCTCTTATTTGAATTTAGAGTTGACTGTTTTGGGGAAAATTAAAGATTGTAAGCTTGTTAATGAAACCATTCTCTCTCCTTTATTATTTGTCTGATGTACATTTACTGCATTTCTCCTTTTATTCCATTCTTCTATAAATAAAGCAAGCATTTAATTTTTAAAATATTTTTTGCCTTTTCTGATTCAGTCAAAAGAGTGGTTTTCTGGGATTTTGAGTGACCTTTCGTGCATTACAGTACCAATATGTTTGTTAACGTCGTTAAGGCTACTCAGTTCAACTATGCAAACTCTGCAGAACGGGGAACTTGCAACGACAGCCAACCACAGAACTGTCAAGTGTGGTGCTTGCAGCTCGTTGTATCAAGGATTGTGAACCCTTGATTCATAACTCAAGAACTGTTCACTATGATTGCAGGTGGTCCATCCAGTTACATAACTTTATTTATGTCGCCGAAGCCTTAAAATCAACAAAAAATCAACCAAACTCGCCATATTTACGATTGTTTACATGCCGGCTCCAATCAGCTGTTTTCTGTTCTGTTCTGTTCAGGTACATTCCTCCATTTTGCTGGAGCACTCCAATTATTCGTTGGATAAAATTGACTTTAAGTCGGATTAAAAGCTAAAAGCCTAAAAGTCCATTACAATATTTCCATTATAGTTAAAAGCATCGCACGTATAATTCTCTGACCCTATATATATATATAATCTTCCATATAATCCACTATAAAAGTCATAAAATTACAATCCCACCTCTCGTTACAGTTAATTTATATTAAAACAATCTTCAGGTTAAAATATTTGCACACTATCACTTGGTTAAATGTTAAAATATATACAGCTGCTTGTTAAATGTTAAAGAGTAAGAGACAAATTACACTAACCGTTTCCTCGTTGTATAAGCTAAAATTATATTACCCTATCCGTTTCAGTAGTTAGTATGTCTAGCGAGCTATACTTTAGTCACACGTAGAGTTATAACTATGCCTAACGTTAAGCAAGTAGCATATAAGGCTGTGGATGATTGTGAATATATACATATATACATGCTGTACACAATTCATGCACATATAATTTTAAAATCTAAAATAACTATGTGCCTATTATTAAGTTAAAATCTAAAATTACTGAGAGTCTAAAATCTAAAACTTTTCATGGGCTGTCAACGTCGTTCCTTTGCCATATTCTACATATTTCATAGAGTCTAGATCTGAGCTTATGTAGTTCAAAACACAATTTTTGTGAGATACGTTCAACTTGTATTTGCTGTTTATAATTTAACGATAGAATGTTATTCACACATCTTACTGTACAATCTAGAATCGTTTGAAGTAGCAGACCATTATGTTCTAGCAGATCCACACCACCCCCCTTGATGTCATTGAGTGTATCTTTAATTGCTTCTAGATTAACCTGACGTGCATCATCTAAGTACTTGCATTCGAGGATGAAATGTTGGATATTTTCTATTCCGTTATTACAAATTTTGCAGATTCCACCATTTCCTTTTTTCCCAAATTTGTCTCTATGGTATTCTAACAGATATGTATCAGTAAGAAGCTTCACTTTTATTTCTGCTCTTTGTATACTTGGTTTTTGATTTTTTTTTTTTTACACCGCGCCATATTTATGCGGCTTTCCTATTGGTTCATTTTTAATTTCGAGGTGCCTTATGGTTGACTTTTTGCACTTTTCCTCATTGTATTTCTTGTACCAGTAGATATTTACTGCTTTCCTAATTAAAGTTTTCCCTTCTTGCTTATTTGGTGGATTTTTGAGAATTTCTTCCGGGGTGTNTCAGTAAGAAGCTTCACTTTTATTTCTGCTCTTTGTATACTTGGTTTTTGATTTTTGTCTTTTTTTACACCGCGCCATATTTATGCGGCTTTCCTATTGGTTCATTTTTAATTTCGAGGTGCCTTATGGTTGACTTTTTGCACTTTTCCTCATTGCATTTCTTGTACCAGTAGATATTTACTGCTTTCCTAATTAAAGTTTTCCCTTCTTGCTTATTTGGTGGATTTTTCAGAATTTCTTCCGGGTGTTCATTTCATATTTTTGTAAGATTCTTGCTATTTTGTTAATGAAAAACCCATCCTTCTCATCAGAGTTTAAAAGCTCCCACATTAGCATTTGTTTCTCAATTGAACCGTCTAGCCTGGCTATTCCGTACAATAAATTTATACAATATTTGTCCAATGTTAATTCATAGGTTCTGCCCCAGTTAGAACATAAACCGCTATTGAAGAAGCTCGTTCTGGTAAGCACTGGAAACGCCTGCAGATATAACGTTGTAATTGCTCCAATTTGTTAATATCAGCTTTTGTCGGATTTTGAATCTCAAGTCCATATAGGAACCTTGGTACTACATATGTATTCCATATCTTCATTAGTATAATTGGAGACATACCTGTTCTGGTATGTAAGCCGGAGCCTAATAGCGCATACACTGTTTGTCTACCTAACCTAAGTCTGTCTTCTATATTGATTTTGTTGTTTTCCAAATATGTAATACCGAGATGTTTTAGTTTATTAACTTTTTGTATCTCTTGTCCTTCTAAAATATATCGATGTTTCTCCCCGCCTTTCCTCTTTGTCATATCTATTACTTCAGTTTTTCCAGGATTTAACTTGACCAGGTCTCTTCGAGTATTGTATTGTACTAGATTGATCATAGACTGCATTTCTGTACTTGAACCTAACAGAACAATATCGTCTGCACATGCTGGAGAAGGAACGTTTATATTTCCAAATTTTGCTCCTAATTTACTTGAAGTCAGACTGTTAAGAATGGTATTATTGTATCTCTTGTACAGTAAAGTGGACAGTTTTGCTCCTTGTCTTATACCTTGCTCGATTGTTATTTCATTGGAAAATTCGTTCTCCCATTTGACTTTAAAGGTCATTCCTTTATACATATCGTTTAATAAAGTCCACATATCCCCCTTTATGCCGTCGTGATAAAGTTTAAGCATAATTTCATGATTGACTGTATCAAAGGCTTTTTCTGCAACTAAATCAAGTACTTCCAGATTCGAGTTCAAAAGCCTATAAAGATTGATTGTTTCGGCAGAAATGAATGCTGTAAACTTACTAGACGAATTTGTCGTAAATTCTCTTTGTAGCGGATTTTGTGTAGATTCCAGTTGATCTTCAAGCCTGTTTTTAATGATGGATTCCAATATTTTCGAAAAAGTGCTAGTTACTACAATGCCTCTATAGTTCCCTGGTCTGTTTATTTCTTTACCTTTTTTCAATACTGGAGTAAGTATTCCACTTTTCATGCTATCTGGGATATGCAGCTCTTGAAATATTTGATTTAAAATTTCGCATATTGCTGGTGCCAATTCTTCTTTTGCTATCTTATAATGTTCAGATTGGATTCCGTTTTCATCTGCAGACTTTCAAGAGTTTAAATTGTCTATTGCATTTATAATTTCTTTTATATTCGTCGGAGATATAGGTAGGTTTCTATTTTCTGATTCAGATATAATAGCATTTTGTAATTAACATAGATTGTGGCGTTCAATGTCAAATGTTCCAAGTATATTGGGTGTTGCAAGTTGTTTAAAGTGCATCTCCCATCCTTGCATTATTGTATCTCCTGTATATTCGGTGTCATTAATGATTAAAGAGTCAGTATTTGTGTTAGAATTTGACCTTTGCAACCGAATTAATTTATGAAACGTTTTAGAGTCACTTTCGGATGCTTGCATTATTTCTGAAATAAGGTTATATTTCTTTGAGGCATGTGCCTGCCTTTGTAATTTTCTTAGCTCTCTCTTCTTTTTTACCATCTCCCTCTTATGATGTTCTCGTTGTAGTCCTGTTTCCTGACTAGTTTTTCAACGCCAATGTGCTTTTTTTTGCCTCCCTAGATTTTTCACTAATTTTACTGTTCCAAATGCCTTTGCCACAAGTTTTTAGAGTTTTTAGCCTCCTATATTTTGGTATTGCTTTTGAACCTGCTCTGTGTAGTATTTGGTCTAATTTCCTGATTTTGGATTTTACAGAGTTTAGTTGCTTCATTTCCTTATCAAGCTCTTCTCGAATACTTGTCCTATATACTTCCTGATCGCATTTCTCCCATCTCGGTTTTATGAGTATCTTTTTAGCCTCCCTGTTGTTTCTCTTAATATCTACTACTATTGTTGCGGTAATCAATGTATGATAAGATGTATTCAAAGCATCCATTTCTCTGATATCCACTTTTGCATTTAAGTCGGACTTTGTTTTAAATAAAAAATAGTCTATCTGAGATTTGTATTTGCCATTGTGATGGAAAAAGGTAGGTTGTTCATTGTTCTGAACAAAGCTTCTAAAAAGGTTGTCTCGTCTTCTGTTGTCTCTATGCAATGAGGCATTCATATCTCCACAGACTATTATGTTATGCGAGCCTTCATATTTTCGTATAATCTCGTCTAATCTCTTCTAACTGATCCAGATTGTCTTTATATTCGCAGTCGCCCTCTTTAATTTCCGATGGCATATATATATTTATAATACAACAGCAGGTAGGTTGGCAATTTATAGTGATAACTTGCATACGGCTCGTTCCGTCTGGCATTATTGTGATTGATTGGTCTAAATCCTTTTTCCAAAAAATTGCAATACCACCATTACCTCTCCACGATCTATAGTCTAATCGAGTATTGTCATCGTCTACAGATTTGGCAGTTACATTGTATTTTCCACTGATTTCAGTTAGTATTTTTTTCTCTAAGGACAGCAGCCAATGTTCTTGAAGACATAAAATATGACAATTATCCATGATCTGCTTAAGATAGACCAAGTTACCTTTAGTGCTTTGTATATTAATCGAGCCGATAGTTAGGCATTGATGCTTTGATTTATTTTGTTGTGCCATGTTGATTCGGTTGCTCGACCTGCCCCTAAAAAAGTCGAGACGCCCGTGCTTGCTGTTTGTACTTTTGCTATTGGTTGGTTCTCCTCAGCAACACTCTTACCGCTAATTTCTGTAGTATGCTCTGGTTTATCTTGAGTTTTTCTCCATTGTAAGTTAAGTGTTCTAAATTCGCCATTCTGTTTGCGTTCTATATGGTTATAGCGTTGGTTTGTATGATTTTCTAGACTGTAATCTTGATGTCGTTGATTTTTTGTTGAATACTGATGTACCCTGCCACTCCGACAGCTTGTTTCTTGATGTGCCATGTATCGATTCCTATTTGCCTGGCTATGATGGACATTTTGACCATGATGATGACTTGGCCTATAATCCGGTTGGTCATACAATTAATTTTGTCTATGCTAATATTCACGAGCTAATCTTGGTTGTACATGCTCTGGATATTCTTCATGTTGTAATTTAGGCGATGGTATTTGCAAACTGTTACTAATTTGCTTTTCTCTAGACTCTAAAGTCTGTTTCACTTCCTTTATATAATGGAAATTCTCTTCTGCTGACTTTAATATATTATATTTCAGCATTGGATTTTACATGGTTTTGTAAAAATATCGTACACTTCTGAAACCACTTTTAATTTGATGATTTCCAATACATATGGAAAGAAAAAATACTTTTTAAAATTGCTCCATGCTTTTAAAGGGATAATATTTTCGGCGCACCATTATCGAGAAGACTGGACCATTCTGAAATAGGTATTGCCAGGTATTACCAGAAGTCAGGTGATAAACAAGTCTCACTTTGACTTTTACCATGTGCTTGGACCCTCCCTTT
The DNA here is from genome assembly GCA_002080025.1 of Modiolus philippinarum. NCBI lineage: Eukaryota > Metazoa > Mollusca > Bivalvia > Mytilida > Modiolidae > Modiolus > Modiolus philippinarum. The sequence continues at coordinate 64,179 of MJUU01010342.1, read as the reverse complement.
TTAATTAAAGAAAAAACATACCCGTAAATGAAATAATTCAACAAAATATCCAAACATGTAATTGAAATATGCATGCGCTAATTGCAAAAGAAATATTTTAAAGAAATTGTACATGTACTGCTAATTTCTATTTGGTGTTTACAAACAAAATGTCCGTGGAGTACAATTGTTAACCCTGAACGAGTACACCTTGCTATTAATAGGTAGGTCAACTCGGGTCATCTATTTTATCAAGTTACTTGGTCGCCCTTAAAATAGGACAATCCATCACGTAGAAATTTTCACCTGTTTGAAAAAAAATGTGAAAATGCACATGACTGCAGACTTCTGTGCATGCCGTAAACGGCGAATTCAACATTTTTCAGTTATGTATGGTCATTCTTGATTTATCATACCAAATATGATAATTATTTGTGCAATAATAAAGCTAAAATCGTAAGATTTCCATTATCTAAAGGAAGTGGGACAGACTTTAAGATGTTAAGTTTACACTTCATTTCTTTCATTTCACTTTGATGTTTCATCTGGATGTCCATAATATCAAATTTATGGTTCATATCTTTCTGTAGTCCATTCATTTTTCCTATGATCTGATTTTCCAATAGGTCCATTCTATAGGATAATACGTGTTTGTATTCATGATTTTTCTCCTTATATGGTATTGTTGTTGGATTTAATAGCCCTAGCTTTGAAGTTAGTAATTGAATCGTGTTTTGGTAATCTTTGTTAGTTTCTTCAAGCATTGCTACCCTAGCTTTACATTCGGCTAGTTGTATTTCAAGACTAGATTGTTCCTCCTTCTTTTTCTGACGTTTTTGTCTGGGCTTGTTACCGTCTGTAATTACTCTTTGTTGAGCACTAACATGAGTATGTATTGGTTGGTAGCTATCTCCTACGGTTGTAATACAATTGTCATTAGAGTTTAATGGTGTTTTTGGCGTTGTTGTTCTAATATGGTCATCCAATATTTGTTTAGGATCAGTTTCATAAGGATTTTTTGGCGTTGTTTTAATATGATCATCCAATGTTTGCTTAGGATCAGTTTCATGAAACTGTTTTGGTGTTCGTATAGTGTCATCGCTAACTGATTGCTTATAAGAAGTTTCTTGATATAACAAGGTTTCGTCCAGGATTCTACACATTGCGCATATGAAATTTTCAGTTTGTATGTTTTTTCCGTTTATACATTCCAAATGATACCAATTATTGCACTGTATGCAGTCTATAGAAGATTCAATGTCATTAATGGCATCATTACAGTGCTGACAGTTTATATCCAATGATGTATCCAAAGCTCCTTCCCTTGGATATGATGTCAAATCCTCATCTACACACTCTCTATACATAAGGTTCATGTGGTCTGCTGTGTTCGAGTCTCCACTAGGAATGCTTTCTATAGCAAGCTTCGTATTATTATTTATTGTTTCAATGCTATTTCTTTCATTATATATGATTGTATCTCCATCTATAAGTTTAATTCTCATGTTTGGACTGTTATAGCTATTTCTACAGTTCTTCGAAATTTGGTCACTGTCAAGCATTTGCTTACATATTTCTCCAATCTGATGGTTTAGTTTTCTACAGCTTTTAATGTCATTTAACTTATTACATATAATTTCTAAGTGATTTTGTATAAATTCGTCTAGCTTATGGCCATTTACATCAATGCGGCTAGTTGTGTTGAATAAGTTTATTCTATACAGTTGTTTGTTTGATTTACCTAGATGATTCCTGACAGATAATGATTCTTCAGTTATGATTGGCCCCTCTCCCATACCTTTATTATCTAAATTACTTCCTTTTCTTATGCACCACTATTGTTCTATGTTCAGATTTGTTATAGTGTTCATATATTGATGTTTTGAGGATTTCATATGCAGCAACCGAACAACTTATTACCAGTGTCCCTGATTTCAATTCAATGCTACAATCTATTCCTCTTTCTGAAGCCTCAATTTTCTTCTCCAGGGCCTTCCTACTATTTAGCATATAGTTCATAATATGACAGTTCCTAATATTTCTACTTGGAGTAAAAATTTGTGGTGAATTTTTTATAGGAGTGCTGAATCGTGTTGCAAGCGCCATAATGCTATTAGTTGGTCGATCTAGTCAGACAGGTCAGATAGCATGGAATTCCATGCAGTCTGCCCTGCCTGATTGAGAGTCTATTACCAGCACTCTTTAACAATTCGGTCTCCTATTTCTCTTAACCAAACTCTGGCCAAATTTTGCCTAGGATGAATTCCGTCTCTATAGAGATTAAAGTTATAGTAATGCCAAGTAGTTCGTTGCGAGCGTCTTCTATGTATACAACTTGCTTTTAAGAACTTGGAAAAGTCTGGAGAGTTTGTTTGTAGATCACCATTCAATGTCCTGATTACCTCATTGACTTTTCTGTCTTCTATATTGATTTAGTTGTTTTCCAAATATGTAATACCGAGATGTTTTAGTTTATTAACTTTTTGTATCTCTTGTCCTTCTAAAATATATCGATGTTTCTCCCCGCCTTTCCTCTTTGTCATATCTATTACTCCAGTTTTTCCAGGATTTAACTTGACCAGGTCTCTTCGAGTATTGTATTGTACTAGATTGATCATAGACTGCATTTCTGTACTTGAACCTAACAGAACAATATCGTCTGCACATGCTGGAGAAGGAACGTTTATATTTCCAAATTTTGCTCCTAATTTACTTGAAGTCAGACTGTTAAGAATGGTATTAGTGTATCTCTTGTACAGTAAAGTGGACAGTTTTGCTCCTTGTCTTATACCTTGCTCGATTGTTATTTCATTGGAAAATTCGTTCTCCCATTTGACTTTAAAGGTCATTTCTTTATACATATTGTTTAATTAAGTCCACATATCCCCCTTTATGCCGTCGTGATAAAGTTTAAGCATAATTTCATGATTGACTGTATCAAAGGCTTTTTCTGCATCTAAAGCAAGTACTTCCAGATTCGAGTTCAAAAGCCTATAAAGATTGATTGTTTCGGCAGTAATGGATGCTGTAAACTTACTAGACGAATTTGTCGTAAATCCTCTTTGTAGCGGATTTTGTGTAGATTCCAGTTGATCTTCCAGCCTGTTTTTAATGATGGATTCCAATATTTTCGAAAAAGTGCTAGTTACTACAATGCCTCTATAGTTCCCTGGTCTGTTTTTTTCTTTACCTTTTTTCAATACTGGAGTAAGTATTCCACTTTTCATACTATCTGGGATATCCAGCTCTTGAAATATTTGATTTAAAATTTCGCATATTGCTGGTGCCAATTCTTCTTTTGCTATCTTATAATGTTCAGATTGGATTCCGTTTTCATCTGCAGACTTTCAAGAGTTTAAATTGTCTATTGCATTTATAATTTCTTTTATATTCGTCGGAGATATAGGTAGGTTTCTATTTTCTGATTCAGATATAATAGCATTTTGTAATTAACATAGATTGTGGCGTTCAATGTCAAATGTTCCAAGTATATTGGGTGTTGCAAGTTGTTTAAAGTGCATCTCCCATCCTTGCATTATTGTATTTCCTGTATATTCGGTGTCATTAATGATTAAAGAGTCAGTATTTGTGTTAGAATTTGACCTTTGCAACCGAATTAATTTATGAAACGTTTTAGAGTCACTTTCGGATGCTTGCATTATTTCTGAAATAAGGTTATCTTTCTTTGAGGCATGTGCCTGCCTTTGTAATTTTCTTAGCTCTCTCTTCTTTTTTACCATCTCCCTCTTATGATGTTCTCGTTGTAGTCCTGTTTCCTGACTAGTTTTTCAACGCCAATGTGCTTTTTTTTGCCTCCCTAGATTTTTCACTAATTTTACTGTTCCAAATGCCTTTGCCACAAGTTTTTAGAGTTTTTAGCCTCCTATATTTTGGTATTGCTTTTGAACCTGCTCTGCGTAGTATTTGGTCTAATTTCCTTATTTTGGATTTTACAGAGTTTAGTTGCTTCATTTCCTTATCAAGCTCTTCTCGAATACTTGTCCTACATACTTCCTGATCGCATTTCTCCCATCTCGGTTTTATGAGTATCTTTTTAGCCTCCCTGTTGTTTCTCTTAATATCTACTACTATTGTTGCGGTAATCAATGTATGATCCGATGTATTCAAAGCATCCATTTCTCTGATATCCACTTTTGCATTTAAGTCGGACTTTGTTTTAAATAAAAAATAGTCTATCTGAGATTTGTATTTGCCATTGTGATGGAAAAAGGTAGGTTATTCATTGTTCTGAACAAAGCTTCAAAAGGGTTGTCTCGTCTTCTGTTGTCTCTATGCAATGATGCATTCATATCTCCACAGACTATTATGTTATGCGAGCCTTCATATTTTTCGTATAATCTCTTCTAATCTCTTCTAACTGATCCAGATTGTCTTTATATTCGCAGTCGCCCTCTTTAATTTCCGATGGCATATATATATTTATAATACAACAGCAGGTAGGTTGGCTATTTATAGTGATAACTTGCATACGGCTCGTTCCGTCTGGCATTATTGTGATTGATTGGTCTAAATCCTTTTTCCAAAAAATTGCAATACCACCATTACCTCTCCACGATCTATAGTCTAATCGAGTATTGTCATCGTCTACAGATTTGGCAGTTACATTGTATTTTACACTGATTTCAGTTAGTATTTTTTTCTCTAAGGACAGCAGCCAATGTTCTTGAAGACATAAAATATGACAATTATCCATGATCTGCTTAAGATAGACCAAGTTACCTTTAGTGCTTTGTATATTAATCGAGCCGATAGTTAGGCATTGATGCTTTGATTTATTTTGTTGTGCCATGTTGATTCGGTTGCTCGACCTGCCCTTAAAAAAGTCGAGACGCCCGTGCTTGCTGTTTGTACTTTTGCTATTGGTTGGTTCTCCTCAGCAACACTCTTACCGCTAATTTCTGTAGTATGCTCTGGTTTATCTTGAGTTTTTCTCCATTGTAAGTTAAGTGTTCTAAATTCGCCATTCTGTTTGCGTTCTATATGGTTATAGCGCTGGTTTGTATGATTTTCTAGACTGTAATCTTGATGTCGTTGATTTTTTGTTGAATACTGATGTACCCTGCCACTCCGACAGCTTGTTTCTTGATGTGCCATGTATCGATTCCTATTTGCCTGGCTATGATGGACATTTTGACCATGATGATGACTTGGCCTATAATCCGGTTGGTCATACAATTCATTTTGTCTATGCTAATATTCACGGGATAATCTTGGTTGTACATGCTCTGGATATTCTTCATGTTGTAATTTAGGCGATGGTATTTGCAAACTGTTACTAATTTGCTTTTCTCTAGACTCTAAAGTCTGTTTCACTTCCTTTATATAATGGAAATTCTCTTCTGCTGACTTTAATATATTATATTTCAGCATTGGATTTTACATGGTTTTGTAAAAATATCGTACACTTCTGAAACCACTTTTAATTTGATGATTTCCAATACATATGGAAAGAAAAAATACTTTTTAAAATTGCTCCATGCTTTTAAAGGGATAATATTTTCGGCGCACCATTATCGAGAAGACTGGACCATTCTGAAATAGGTATTGCCAGGTATTACCAGAAGTCAGGTGATAAACAAGTCTCACTTTGACTTTTACCATGTGCTTGGACCCTCCCTTTTTAATTAAAGAAAAAACATACCCGTAAATGAAATAATTCAACAAAATATCCAAACATGTAATTGAAATATGCATGCACTAATTGCAAAAGAAATATTTTAAAGAAATTGTTCATGTACTGCTAATTTCTATTTGGTGTTTACAAACAAAATGTCCGTGGAGTACAATTGTTAACCCTGAACGAGTACACCTTGCTATTAATAGGTAGGTCAACTCGGGTCATCTATTTTATCAAGTTACTTGGTCACCCTTAAAATAGGACAATCCATCACCTGTTTGAAAAAAAATGTGAAAATGCACATGACTGCAGACTTCTGTGCATGCCGTAAACGGCGAATTCAACATTTTTCAGTTATGTATGGTCATTCTTGATTTATCATACCAAATATGATAATTATTTGTGCAATAATAAAGCTAAAATCGTAAGATTTCCATTATCTAAAGGAAGTGGGACAGACTTTAAGATGTTAAGTTTACATTTCATTTCATTCATTTCACTTTGATGTTTCATCTGCATGTCCATAATATCAAATTTATGGTTCATATCTTTCTGTAGTCCATTCATTTTTCCTATGATCTGATTTTCCAATAGGTCCATTCTATAGGATAATACGTGTTTGTATTCATGATTTTTCTCCTTATATGGTATTGTTGTTGGATTTAATAGCCCTAGCTTTGAAGTTAGTAATTGAATCGTGTTTTGGTAATCTTTGTTAGTTTCTTCAAGCATTGCTATCCTAGCTTTACATTCGGCTAGTTGTATTTCAAGACTAGATTGTTCCTCTTCTTTTTCTGACGTTTTTGTCTGGGCTTGTTACCGTCTGTTATTACTCTTTGTTGAGCACTAACATGAGTATGTATTGGTTGGTAGCTATCTCCTACGGTTGTAATACAATTGTCATTTGAGTTTAATGGCGTTTTTGGCGTTGTTGTTCTAATATGGTCATCCAATATTTGTTTAGGATCAGTTTCATAAGGATTTTTTGGCGTTGTTTTAATGTGATCATCCAATGTTTGCTTAGGATCAGTTTCATGAAACTGTTTTGGTGTTCGTATAGTGTCATCGCTAACTGATTGCTTATAAGAAGTTTCTTGATATAACAAGGTTTCGTCCAGGATTCTACACATTGCGCATATCAGTTTGTATGTTTTTTCCGTTTATACATTCCAAATGATACCAATTATTGCACTGTATGCAGTCTATAGAAGATTCAATGTCATTAATGGCATCATTACATTGCTGACAGTTTATATCCAATGATGTATCCAAAGCTCCTTCTCTCGGATATGATGTCAAATCCTCATCTACACACTCTCTATACATAAGGTTCATGTGGTCTGCTGTGTTCGAGTCTCCACTAGGAATGCTTTCTATAGCAAGCTTCGTATTATTATTTATTGTTTCAATGCTATTTCTTTCATTATATATGATTGTATCTCCATCTATAAATTTAATTCTCATGTTTGGACTGTTATAGCTATTTCTACAGTTCTTCGAAGCATTTGCTTCCATATTTCTCCAATCTGATGGTTTAGTTTTCTACAGCTTTTAATGTCATTTAACTTATTACATATAATTTCTAAGTGATTTGTATGAATTCGTCTAGCTTATGGCCATTTACATCAATGTGGCTAGTTGTATTGAATAAGTTTATTCTATACAGTTGTTTGTTTGATTTACCTAGATGATTCCTGACAGATAATGATTCTTCAGTTATGATTGGCCCCTCTCCCATACCTTTATTATCTAAATTACTTCCTTTTCTTATGCACCACTATTGTTCTATGTTCAGATTTGTTATAGTGTTCATATATTGATGTTTTGAGGATTTCATATGCAGCAACTAGGGATGTCAAAATGCATGAAAAATGCCACTCGAGTACTCGGATTCAATACTCGAGTATACTCTCGAGTACTCGATGATCTTTTGAAACGAAAATTACTGGACTTGTAGATTCTTATCATTCAATGATATTTAACTAAAATATTGCTCAAATGCCATAACAGGAGCACCAATTACTGTTTGTGTACCATAATGGCCAGTTGATTAAAAACATTCAATTAAAGCGAAATTATATACATTTTTTGTATAACAACTTGTTTTTGTTTAGTAACACGCTTGTCTGATTAATCAAATTGTTTAAATCACAATTAACGCTTATATAAACATCTGGGCCGGACAACACGGTTTTAATCAAATAAATTTTCATGAGAGAATATTATTTGATCACAAAGAGTACATTTTCGGCATTTCATTTATAAGACAGCCGATTTATTCAAAAGCTCTACTGAGTGGTAAATGAGTCTTAAGGTAACAATCTGGCTGCTCAGCTTCATGTACCTACATATTCTAGTTAAATCGATTCCTCGTATGTATCATTTTAATTTCAAAAGTCGATAGAAATCGGGTAGAAATCAAGTCGATATTCGTCAAATAAAAGTTCATTTTAAAGCGACAGCAACAAATTTGCTCTAATGTGAACGAAAAGAAAAGTCTGCTAAGAATTGATATGTTAAAAGTTGTTTGTTTTATTTACAGCTACCAACATAGTCATCTCTGTCCATGTCTTATACTTGTGACGACAAAGAGTTCAGTTTTCATTGTTTTTCATCATTTTCGCATTTTTGCATTTTGGGGTGAAAAGGATTTTTATTATTACTAATTATTTTTTTTTTGGAAAATGAAATTGAAGATTAGAAAAATGTTTCGTTTTTTTCAGATTTCTATTTTTGTTAATACAGAAATCGCTTGTAAGAAATTTAACATAATAAAAAAAATATTTAGGGAGATATTTGCTTTTGAATTTTAAATAGCATAAACTGACATCACGTTTCTTTAGATGTTCATTATATGTTAGTTAATAGTGTCTATCTAGGGTGTCTATCTAGTGGCCAGTAACGAGTTTATTATGTTTTAAAGCGCAATGCTCTGAAATACGGAGGTAGTCGTATTAACAAAGAGAATGACAGTTTTAATGCCGAGTATTCGAGTACCAATTAGGTACTCGATACTCGTACCTTCCGAGCGATACTCGAGTATTCGAGTACTCGTTGACATCCCTAGCAGCAACCGAACAAGTTATTACCAGTGTCCCTGATTTCAATTCAATGCTACAATCTATTCCTCTTTCTGAAGCCTCAATTTTCTTCTCCAGGGCCTCCCTACTATTTAGCATATAGTTCATAATATGACATTTCCTAATATTTCTACTTGGAGTAAAAATTTGTGGTGAATTTTTTATAGGAGTGCTGAATCGTGTTGCAAGCGCCATAATGCTATTAGTTGGTCGATCTAGTCAGACAGGTCAGATAGCTTGGAATTCCATGCAGTCTGCCCTGCCTGATTGAGAGTCTATTACCAGCACTCTTTAACAATTCGGTCTCCTATTTCTCTTAACCAAACTCTGGCCAAATTTTGCCTAGGATGAATTCCGTCTCTATAGAGATTAAAGTTATAGTAATGCCAAGTAGTTCGTTGCGAGCGTCTTCTATGTATACAAGCTGCTTTTAAGAACTTGGAAAAGTCTGGACAGTTTGTTTGTAGATCACCATTCAATGTCCTGATTACCTCATTGACTTTTCTGTCTTCTATATTGATTTTGTTGTTTTCCAAATATGTAATACCGAGATGTTTTAGTTTATTAACTTTTTGTATCTCTTGTCCTTCTAAAATATATCGATGTTTTTCCCCGCCTTTCCTCTTTGTCATATCTATTACTCCAGTTTTTCCAGGATTTAACTTAACCAGGTCTCTTCGAGTATTGTATTGTACTAGATTGATCATAGACTGCATTTCTGTACTTGAACCTAACAGAACAATATCGTCTGCACATGCTGGAGAAGGAACGTTTATATTTCCAAATTTTGCTCCTAATTTACTTGAAGTCAGACTGTTAAGAATGGTATTAGTGTATCTCTTGTACAGTAAAGTGGACAGTTTTGCTCCTTGTCTTATACCTTCCTCGATTGTTATTTCATTGGAAAATTCGTTCTCCCATTTGACTTTAAAGGTCATTTCTTTATACATATTGTTTAATAAAGTCCACATATCCCCCTTTATGCCGTCGTGATAAAGTTTAAGCATAATTTCAAGATTGACTGTATCAAAGGCTTTTTCTGCATCTAAAGCAGGTACTTCCAGATTCGAGTTCAAAAGCCTATAAAGATTGATTGTTTCGGCAGTAATGGATGCTGTAAACTTACTAGACGAATTTGTCGTAAATCCTCTTTGTAGCGGATTTTGTGTAGATTCCAGTTGATCTTCCAGCCTGTTTTTAATGATGGATTCCAATATTTTCGAAAAAGTGCTAGTTACTACAATGCCTCTATAGTTCCCTGGTCTGTTTTTTTCTTTACCTTTTTTCAATACTGGAGTAAGTATTCCACTTTTCATACTACCTGGGATATCCAGCTCTTGAAATATTTGATTTAAAATTTCGCATATTGCTGGTGCCAATTCTTCTTTTGCTATCTTATAATGTTCAGATTGGATTCCGTTTTCATCTGCAGACTTTCAAGAGTTTAAATTGTCTATTGCATTTATAATTTCTTTTATATTTGTCGGAGATATAGGTAGGTTTCTATTTTCTGACTCAGATATAATAGCATTTTGTATTTTACATACATTGTGGCGTTCAATGTCAAATGTTCCAAGTATATTGGGTGTTGCAAGTTGTTTAAAGTGCATCTCCCATCCTTGCATTATTGTATCTCCTGTATATTCGGTGTCATTAATGATTAAAGAGTCAGTATTTGTGTTAGAATTTGACCTTTGCAACCGAATTAATTTATGAAACGTTTTAGAGTCACTTTCGGATGCTTGCATTATTTCTGAAATAAGGTTATCTTTTTTTGAGGCATGTGCCTGCCTTTGTAATTTTCTTAGCTCTCTTTTCTTTTTTACCATCTCCCTCTTATGATGTTCTCGTTGTAGTCCTGTTTCCTGACTAGTTTTCCAACGCCAATATGTTTTTTTTTTTTGCCTCCCTAGATTTTTCACTAATTTTACTGTTCCAAATGCCTTTGCCACAAGTTTTTAGAGTTTTTACCCTCCTATATTTTGGTATTGCTTTTGAACCTGCTCTGTGTAGTATTTGGTCTAATTTCCTGATTTTGGATTTTACAGAGTTTTGTTGCTTCATTTCCTTATCAAGCTCTTCTCGAATACTTGTCCTATATACTTCCTGATCGCATTTCTCCCATCTCGGTTTTATGAGTATCTTTTTAGCCTCCCTGTTGTTTCTCTTAATATCTACTACTATTGTTGCGGTAATCAATGTATGATCCGATGTATTCAAAGCATCCATTTCTCTGATATCCACTTTTGCATTTAAGTCGGACTTTGTTTTAAATAAAAAATAGTCTATCTGAGATTTGTATTTGCCATTGTGATGGAAAAAGGTAGGTTGTTCTGATTGATTTTCGGCTAATTTTAATTCAATGTTCTGAACAAAGCTTCTAAAAAGGTTGTCTCGTCTTCTGTTGTCTCTATGCAATGAGGCATTCATATCTCCACAGACTATTTATATGCGAGCCTTCATATTTTCGTATAATCTCTTCTAACTGATCCAGATTGTCTTTATATTCGCAGTCACCCTCTTTAATTTCCGATGGCATATATATATTTATAATACAACAGCAGGTAGGTTGGCTATTTATAGTGATAACTTGCATACGGCTCGTTCCGTCTGGCATTATTGTGATTGATTGGTCTAAATCCTTTTTCCAAAAAATTGCAATACCACCATTACCTCTCCACGATCTATAGTCTAATCGAGTATTGTCATCGTCTACAGATTTGGCAGTTACATTGTATTTTCCACTGATTTCAGTTAGTATTTTTTTCTCTAAGGACAGCAGCCAATGTTCTTGAAGACATAAAATATGACAATTATCCATGATCTGCTTAAGATAGACCAAGTTGCCTTTAGTGCTTTGTATATTAATCGAGCCGATAATTAGGCATTGATGCTTTGATTTATTTTGTTGTGCCATGTTGAATCGGTTGCTCGACCTGCCCCTAAAAAAGTCGAGACGCCCGTGCTTGCTGTTTGTACTTTTGCTATTGGTTGGTTCTCCTCAGCAACACTCTTACCGCTAATTTCTGTAGTATGATCTTGTTTATCTTGAGTTTTTCTCCATTGTAAGTTAAGTGTTCTAAATTCGCCATTCTGTTTGCGTTCTATATGGTTATAGCGCTGGTTTGTATGATTTTCTAGACTGTAATCTTGATGTCGTTGATTTTTTGTTGAATACTGATGTACCCTGCCACTCCGACAGCTTGTTTCTTGATGTGCCATTAATCGATTCCTATTTGCCTGGCTATGATGGACATTTTGACCATGATGATGACTTGGCCTATAATCCGGTTGGTCATACAATTTATTTTGTCTATGCTAATATTCACGGGCTAATCTTGGTTGTACATGCTCTGGATATTCTTCATGTTGTAATTTAGGCGATGGTATTTGCAAACTGTTACTAATTTGCTTTTCTCTAGACTCTAAAGTCTGTTTCACTTCCTTTATATAACGGAAATTCTCTTCTGCTGACTTTAATATATTATATTTCAGCATTGGATTTTACATGGTTTTGTAAAAATATCGTACACTTCTGAAACCACTTTTAATTTGATGATTTCCAATACATATGGAAAGAAAAAATACTTTTTAAAATTGCTCCATGCTTTTAAAGGGATAATATTTTCGGCGCACCATTATCGAGAAGACTGGACCATTCTGAAATAGGTATTGCCAGGTATTACCAGAAGTCAGGTGATAAACAAGTCTCACTTTGACTTTTACCATGTGCTTGGACCCTCCCTTTTTAATTAAAGAAAAAACATACCCGTAAATGATATAATTCAACAAAATATCCAAACATGTAATTGAAATATGCATGCACTAATTGCAAAAGAAATATGTACTGCTAATTTCTATTTGGGGTTTACAAACAAAATGTCCGTGGAGTACAATTGTTAACCCGAACGAGTACACCTTGCTATTAATAGGTAGGTCAACTCGGGTCATCTATTTTATCAAGTTACTTGGTCACCCTTAAAATAGGACAATCCATCACCTGTTTGAAAAAAAAATGTGAAAATGCACATGACTGCAGACTTCTGTGCATGCCGTAAACGGCGAATTCAACATTTTTCAGTTATGTATGGTCATTCTTGATTTATCATCCCAAATATGATAATTATTTGTGCAATAATAAAGCTAAAATCGTAAGATTTCCATTATCTAAAGGAAGTGGGACAGACTTAAGATGTTAAGTTTACATTTCATTTCATTCATTTCACTTTGATGTTTCATCTGCATGTCCATAATATCAAATTTATGGTTCATATCTTTCTGTAGTCCATTCATTTTTTCTATGATCTGATTTTCCAATAGGTCCATTCTATAGGATAATACGTGTTGGTATTCATGATTTTTCTCCTTATATGGTATTGTTGTTTGGATTTAATAGCCCTAGCTTTGAAGTTAGTAATTGAATCGTGTTTTGGTAATCTTTGTTAGTTTCTTCAAGCATTGCTATCCTAGCTTTACATTCGGCTAGTTGTATTTCAAGACTAGATTGTTCCTCCTTCTTTTTCTGACGTTTTTGTCTGGGCTTGTTACCGTCTGTAATTACTCTTTGTTGAGCACTAACATGAGTATGTATTGGTTGGTAGCCATCTCCTACGGTTGTGATACAATTGTCATTTGAGTTTAATGGCGTTTTTGGCGTTGTTGTTCTAATATGGTCATCTAATATTTGTTTAGGATCAGTTTCATAAGGATTTTTTGGCGTTGTTTTAATATGATCATCCAATGTTTGCTTAGGATCAGTTTCATGAAACTGTTTTGGTGTTCGTATAGTGTCATCGCTAACTGATTGCTTATAAGAAGTTTCTTGATATAACAAGGTTTCGTCCAGGATTCTACACATTGCGCATATGAAATTTTCAGTTTGTATGTTTTTTACGTTTATACATTTCAAATGATACCAATTATTGCACTGTATGCAGTCTATAGAAGATTCAATGTCATTAATGGCATCATTACATTGCTGACAGTTTATATCCAATGATGTATCCAAAGCTCCTTTTCTCGGATATGATGTCAAATCCTCATCTACACACTCTCTATACATAAGGTTCATGTGGTCTGCTGTGTTCGAGTATCCCCTAGGAATGCTTTCTATAGCAAGCTTCGTATTATTATTTATTGTTTCAATGCTATTTCTTTCATTATATATGATTGTATCTCCATCTAAAAGTTTAATTCTCATGTTTGGACTGTTATAGCTATTTCTACAGTTCTTCGAAATTTGGTCACTGTCAAGCATTTGCTTACATATTTCTCCGATCTGATGGTTTAGTTTTCTACAGCTTTTAATGTCATTTAACTTATTACATATAATTTCTTAGTGATTTTGTATAAATTCGTCTAGCTTATGGCCATTTACATCAATGCGGCTAGTTGTATTGAATAAGTTTATTCTATACAGTTGTTTGTTTGATTTACCTAGATGATTCCTGACAGATAATGATTCTTCAGTTATGATTGGCCCCTCTCCCATATCTTTATTATCTAAATTACTTCCTTTTTATGCACCACTATTGTTCTATGTTCAGATTTGTTATAGTGTTCATATATTGATGTTTTGAGGATTTCATATGCAGCAGCCGAACAAGTTATTACCAGTGTCCCTGATTTCAATTCAATGCTACAATCTATTCCTCTTTCTGAAGCCTCAATTTTCTTCTCCAGGGCCTTCCTACTATTTAGCATATAGTTCATAATATGACAGTTCCTAATATTTCTACTTGGAGTAAAAATTTGTGGTGAATTTTTTATACGAGTGCTGAATCGTGTTGCAAGCGCCATAATGCTATTAGTTGGTCGATCTAGTCAGACAGGTCAGATAGCTTGGAATTCCATGCAGTCTGCCCTGCCTGATTGAGAGTCTATTACCAGCACTCTTTAACAATTCGGTCTCCTATTTCTCTTAACTAAACTCTGGCCAAATTTTGCCTAGGATGAATTCCATCTCTATAGAGATTAAAGTTATAGTAATGCCAAGTAGTTCGTTGCGAGCGTCTTCTATGTATACAACTTGCTTTTAAGAACTTGGAAAAGTCTGGAGAGTTTGTTTGTAGATCACCATTCAATGTCCTGATTACCTCATTGACTTTTTGTATTTGTTGTTGTAAGTCGATGTCTTGTTTAAATTTTGTTGGCTCTTTGTGATGGTGGATACTATTATAGCGTTCTATTGAATAAACAGGCATTTCAAGAAATGTGACATGTACTTGTTGATAATTGGAGAGAAAGTCCTTAAAGTTGTAAGGCTACTAATAATTTTATTGACAGCGCAATCACTGTTACTTGAAAGAGCAATATATGATGATTTATCTTTTGTAGTTAGATTGCAATTTCCTAGCCAAATATACAGTCTAATTTGCCCTAGTATTCTCAGCTTTGCATCAATATTTCGTTTTAGCGATATTGTTTTTCACTCCAATATCGCATGATAGATGTAAACGCGATTCTGATTGGCTTATATCAAGAATATGGTTACCTCCCTTTCTAGAATTTGGATTATCTCCCTTTCAACAACCAAAATCGTGTAAACAAACATTTTTTCGAGCGAATTTCTTCAAAATCGTGTTTTATGCCAAATTTTTGTTTCACATTCGTGACATCATGACAGAAGGTCAAAATCGTGTAGATCACGCCAAAATCGTGAAAGTTGGCAGGTATGTGGCATAAGAGATATTTTTATAATATAATCTGTATACCGGTAGTAGAAAATAAATATTTCAAGTAACATCCCTCATCATTTATTTGTCATAAGAAATTGAAAAATAGTAAGAAACAGTAAACACAATAAAGCACCCAACTGTGAAATAAAAATCACAGGATATACAAAATGTTAAAGTTTCAAATGAAGATAAATGAATATAAAAGATATTATTTCAATACTAATTCTGTAGATATCTAGAAACATTTTCTCATCAATGAATTTCTTGTTTCTATATGTAATTATAGATAAAAGAAAAGTATTACTTCAGAATAAAGTATTTATACACAAAATTTTTAAATTTAAAATGAAGAAAATATGTCAAATAATTTAAAAGATCGTTTACAGATATAAATAAAAATTTCGTCATAAATGTTTCTATATATATAAAAACATAGTTAATCAACGATTACAAAGTTCGCCTCATTATGGCACATTGTCAGAGATGCGTGCATATGCAAGTTTACATGATCCTAACATGTACAGTGACCGAGATCTATTTGGAAGTCAATCAAGCAGAAAACATAGGTCAAAAAGACCTAATTTTGCCTGGATGCTGACCTTCCATCAGAGATGCATGCATATGCAAGGTTACATGATCCTGACATGTATGGTGATTAAGATTGGAATGTGGACCTAAACTTGAATGAAAGTTATTCAAGCAGGAAATAAAGGTCAAAATGACCTAATTTTGCCAGGATGCTGACCTACCATCAGAGTTGCATGCATATGCAAGGTTACATGATCCTAACATGTATAGTAACTGAGATCTGAACTTGGACGTAAACTTCAATGTAAGTCGTTAGCGGAAAATATAGGTCAAAGTGACCTAATTTTGCCTGGATGCTGACCTACCATCAGAGATGCATGCATATGCAAGGTTACATGATCCTACCATGCGTAGTGACTTAGATCTGAACTCGGACGTAAACTTGAATGTAAGTCGTGACCTAATCTTGCCTGGATCCTGACCTACCGTCAGAGATGCATGCATATGCAAGGTTACATGATCCTACCATGCATAATGACTGAGATCTGAACTCGGACGTAAACTTGAATATAAGTCGTTCAAACGGAAAATATAGGTCAAATAGACCTAATTTTCTTGAAGGCTGTGAGATAGCCCAAGATGCATCTGTATACAAAATTTGATGATCCTACCTTCACAGTTACCAAGATATATACCTAAATGCGGACGTAGACGAGGACGCCGGGGGTACTCCAATAGTCCTCCTCAACTTCATTGAGGCAAAATAATAAAACAAAATATAATTTCATTTATCTGGTAAAACACATGCCAAGGTCAAGGTTAAAAGGTCAAATATTCTGGTACCAACTGAAAGGCCTTTCCACAAAGAGTACACATGCTCAATATAAAAGCCATATCACATTCAAAAGATATACTCAATGTTAAAGTTTTTATGCAGTTCTTCATAAGCCAAGGTCAAGGTCACAAGGTCAAATATTCTGGCACCAATTAAAAGGTCTTGCCACAAGGAATGCACATGCAAAGTATGAAAGCCATATCACTTAACATTCAAAAGATATATCAAATGTTAAAGTTTATTAGCTTTTTAAAAAGTATCAAATGTTAAAGTTTATTAGCTTTTTAAAAAGTCCATCACATGTCAATGTCAAGGTCATGAGGTTAAAGATTTTGGTATCACTTGAAAGGTCTTGTCACAAGAATTACACATGCCAAATATGAAAGCCATATCACTTACCATTCAAAAGATATATCCAATGTAAAGTTTTTTGTGGACAAACAGACAAACAAACAAACAAACAGACAGACAGACAGACAGACAGGCAAAAACTATAACCCCCTGAATCTTCCATTCTCGGGGCATAAAAATATTCTAAGTTCTGTCAAACAGGAAGTGCACATGAGAGAGATCCATAACTCCGTTACACTGTATTGGTCCCCATACTGTTACTCCATGCCAAATTGCAGAAGGCTGGGATACATGGTTTCTGAGAAAACTGTGACACAAATTTTGTGATGGAGACGCCCCTAGACGAAGTAAGACAACTGACAGTGATCCCTACAAGTCGCTACTGTGTGAACGCAGGCGACACAACAACTATATATAATGGTGTCAATGTTATATATACGTGTATTTGTAGTTGTAAGGTTGTGTTTTTTATACTGTAATGATATGACAAAATTTGCAGAAGTGTATTGATGGAAGCAGAAATGATTTTTTTTTTTGCTTTGTCTTCACGCAACCAAAGACAAGGACTATATCCGTGTGTGACTCTAGCTTATAAAATGGTGAAATTCCTTAAATGTTCCCATTGTCAAAGTTTCATGCTATTTATACATTCATATGTGAGCTGAACTAGTTTTTCCAAAATATGATTTTTTTCCCAATGCATGAAATGATCACCATTGAATATTTCTTACCCCTTTTCCAGTGTATTGTAATGGCGTAGTGAGTTTTGAATAAATGTAATGTAATGGTAGACTCTGTCTTTATACTTGTGTGTCTAAATCATGAAAATAACCATTTAAACAAGTTTTTTTCTTACAGACTTAAGATTTATAATATTATTTGGAGGACAACAAGACAGTGGTGTGAGTTGCCTAAGATCTAAATAAATCGACAAATAACATTAAAATGACTTTATAACAATATCACGTCACAAACTAGTTCTTATTACACCAACATAGCACTGATAAGTTACTGTGAACTGAACCCTTAACGCTGCCGATTTAATAGAAGTTATTGGTTATAATCTAATCCAGTACATTGATGATCTAATCCTGTTGTAATCTGGCAATTGTTCTACTGGACCTGAAAAACAGTAAGTGATAATTAAATGATATCAGTGCAATGACTTTAATGTGATAGAAAATTAGAGTATTTATATAGGCCAGTAACAGAACTGAAGAGTTAGGTAGAAATACTGGGATGTTTCAATAAACAAATCTTGCAGACAATCATTACAAGTCAATTTACTGTTCATTCCCCTTATTTTGTTTTCCAGCCTTGGGCCCATATTGGTGTCTCGGGATATGGAAAAAGGCCATGTATTAATATATATTTACTTACATAAAACTTAAACTAAAGTCTATGAAATGTTAAATGTATGACAGTATATAATCACTATAAAATATTCTTACGTAATATGTAGAAAAAATATTGCTGGCATTAGCTTTATTTAAGAATTGAATGCATTATTTTGTAGTTGTACTGGAGTGTAAAAGGGTGGACTGCAGCACATTTTGAATGAAGGGCGCTAGCGCTTCATGTGAATAAAGGGCTACACCGAGCGCAGCATGATACGACCGCAGCATGTCGAATACTGAAATTTGAACAAGTGTAATTCAAAATGAATGAGGACACAGTAAGAGCTTGATACAGTAATTAAATGGACCAAATAAAGAGCTTGAATCAATTGCAATTTTGGCACCTTTGGCCCCTTTGTTGACATACTACTGAAAGCTTATATCATGAAGAATCTAAAGAAAAATAAACAGCTGCGCCAAGTCGCATGATACGCCCGTCGTCACCCCTTGAAAACTTCAAGTGATTAAAGAATGTGGTTCTCAATTTAGAATACACCTATAACTGCCCAATTAAGCATGATATCTCTTTAATAAATCAATCTGCAAAGTTTGAAGTGAGCTGATCAAACTATTAATCAGTTAGAGTGCATTATGTATAAAATTGCCTTAAATTTGAAAAATAAAGTCCCATAACTCTTCCAAGAAAAATCGAAATTTCACGAAACGTATACAGACCATGAAACCATCATATCCAATACCTGTACAAAGTTTGAAGTGAACTAGCCATAGGTTTGTCAAGTTAGAACACAACATGTGAAAAATTGCCTTAGAATTCATAAATAAAGTTCCATAACTCTTGCAAGAAAAATCAAAATTTAACGAAAAAGTATACAGATCATGAGGCCATCATACCCAATATTTTTCCAAAGTTTGAAGTGAATTGGTCAAAGATTTGTCAAGTTAGAGTGTGACATGTAAAAAATTGCCTTAAAATTGACAATTAAAGTCCCATAACTCCAACAAGAAAAATCAAATTTTCACGAAAAAGTATACAGATCATGAGTCCATCATACCCAATACCTCTACAAAGTTTGAAGTGAATCGACCGAAGGGTTGTCGAGTTAGAGCGCACCATGTAAAAAATTGCCTTAAAATTGACGAATAAAGTCCCATAACTCCTACAAGAAAAATCGAATTTTCCCGAAAAAGTATACAGATCATGAGGCCATCATACCCAATACCTCTGCAAAGTTTGAAGTGAATTGGCAAAATGGTTATCAAGTTAGAGCGCGACATATGAAACGGACGGACAGACAGACAGACGGACGGACGGACGGACGGACGGACGGACGGACGGACAATCGGACATTGGTATACCATAATACGTCCGTCAAAGATTTCAAATAGCTCGGGAACGGTAAGGGCTACGCCAAATCCCTTGACATACCACTGAAAGCTTACATCAAAAGGATTCCAAAGAAAAAAATCCCATCGAAATCCGATGAAAAATAAAAATTTTATGTAATCTGCATGTTTGCAATTTTTGCCCCTTTTGGTCCCTCATAACTCGGAGAGAAAACATATTGTCAAAAATCTGATGGTGCAGCGCCTATTAATTTTTCATAAGGAATCCATTGCAAAAAATGGCATCAAAATCGGACTAAAAATAAAAAAATAAAATTTTTAAAATTCGCTCCTTTTGGACCCCATTTATCTCATGAACGGTACATGTGACGTGAAATCCGCTGACATATTACTGATTGGAAATTACCTCAGGACCACACTGAAAGAAACCCCATCAAAATCCGGTAATTAATTAAAATTCTACAGCTAAATAGGTGAAAACACCCAATTTTGCCCTTTTTGGCCCCTATTTTAAAAACGAGAGGGGCCATAATAATCAAAACCGATCCACACCTTCCTTTTGTGCCAAGGAACATTGCGTTAAAATTTCATAAGGATTGATCAACTTGAACTTGAGTTATTGGCCAAAACTTAAAGTGTCTACAGAAAACGACGCAGACGACGACGACAACGACGACGACAGCGCCATACCATTATACGACCACAAAATTTTTTGCGGTCGTATAAAAATGTGCTACGGTCGCACCTTTTACATGACAATAAAACTACAAAATATTGCATTCAATTGAAGTAAATGGAATGTAAGTTTTCACGCTAGATAACGTAATGAAATTTGTGGATGATGCAACATTTCCTAGTTTAGATTACTCCGCCGTCACTGTTTACTTTTGTCATTGACAAGGAGTCGCGTGTTGCTGTACGGAAATGATCGGAAGTACTCAGAACCAATCAAATATGGGGATTTCCATACGAAGCAGAATGAATGTAATTATTTATACATTCAGTTTCTAGCTTTGGTGTTGTGTATCTGCGGTCCCTCATTGGTCATTAACATACTTGCAGATAATATGAAAATGCGCACCCCTAGTGTGTGCATTTGATAAGAAATCATCAGCCTCTGTACATGGCTAGGTTCACAAAAAACATTTCACATAACATATCAAATAATATTTTTAGACTTTGCATTTCTTTTAAAGTAACATAGAAAATACATTTGCATACCTAAGAGGAACTGCTATTTGCTTAGCACAGCTTTGTATTTTTGTCTTACAGATACATCCATTTCAAGATATTTTGTTCATTGTTGCTATGGTAACTTACCAACACTTGCGACTGATGGACATTTATCATAAATATATTT
Source organism: Modiolus philippinarum (assembly GCA_002080025.1). Classification (NCBI taxonomy): domain Eukaryota; kingdom Metazoa; phylum Mollusca; class Bivalvia; order Mytilida; family Modiolidae; genus Modiolus; species Modiolus philippinarum. The sequence continues at coordinate 43,029 of MJUU01010342.1, read as the reverse complement.
CATACACACTTTCTTCAATACATTAGCATCCACTGCCTGTTAGAAATAAAATACAAGAATGAGATGATGTGGCAAGAAAAGAAAACATATATTTGGATGTAGTATTTTTTTTTACCTAATATGTGATGATATTATTCTGATATTTATAAATCATAAAATAAACTGCTGACAAGAATATGTTTCGCTTTTCCCATGCATCGCATGAATCTGCACATTGATCCTCAGCAGCAGCCATGATACCAAATGTAAGTCTTAATTTGTTAAGCACTACCTACTTGCTAAAATCTTCATGTTATTGTTGAAACATGATATAGGGGTCAAGGCCACAATCTGAATGTGTATAATCTTTAGGAAGCAATTGCATGTCAAGTACCAAGTGGCTGCAAAATTTCAAAATCAGTGGAGTATGACTGCGGAGGCCTAGACATAGAACGCCACTGAAACTTACCACAATCATCATAATCCAACTGCAAACCAAAGATCAATGGGCTACTATGAGTAGTTGATGTTTAACTGACAAAAGAAAAAACTAAAAACATTTGAGAAACAGTGCAAAATTTCAAAGTCAGTGGAGCATGACTGCAGGGGCATAGACATAAAACGCCACTGAAACTGAGCTGTACTAATGCTAATGCAACTGCATACCAAATATCAATGGGCTACAATGGGTGGTTGATGTTAAACAGACCCAAGAAAAAACTTTTGGGGCCATTTAGGGCTTGCTATATGGTGTAAGGTTCCTCACTGTGTTGAAGACCGTTCGGTGACCCCTAGATGCTTTGTTTTGGGTAGTTTTAACCTGGATATGGGATGTTGTCTCCTTGACATTTACCCCATTTCCTTTCTTTTTCATATTAAACAATTGTGGATGCTGCAATCACCGCCGGAATCACCATATCCATGTCTCACTTATTTCCACTATCGTCGAAGGCTCGACAAAAAAAAACTATTAAAAAAAAGTATTTACAAATTTTTGCAGTCATTCTCAAGGTCCAGGAGTAATAAGAGTTATGCACCACATATTCTTAGAATTATTAACACCGGGATATCCAGAGTATATATTGCTCATCTGAGCAACGGTCCATACATATAGTCATATAAAATTCTATGTTAAAGGGTCTCATTTTCAAACTAGGCAAAGAAACCTCTATGTTATACAGTTCAACATTGACCTATTTTCCCTAGTGCCTGCCAAAGATATTTCCAATGGCCAGATGTTTTCAGAGGAGAAGATTTTTGAAAGTACTTCAGTTTTAAACTGTTCAGCATGGATAGCCAATTTGGATAAGGTGCAGACTTGAAAGAAATCTGTCTGAAGGGGACCATTTATAATGTATTTTGATGAAGTTTAGTTTTAATTAGAGCATGTCAAAACTGGCATTGTTGGAAGGGCCCCACAACTTTGATCCTGAAATTCTGGGCAAAAGTAAAATTGAGGTAAGTGTGGATTCACATTCTTTTTGACAAACAAATGTGTTGATACAGTAATTTGCTGGATATAGTGATTTCTTTAGTTTTACCAAACCATGTCACATCTCAGCTTCAGACTTCATATCAAATCATTCCAAGCTGATACAAGTAAAAAAAAATCTTATAAAGATAATTTGGTTTATAGAAAAAAGTCAAAATATTGGCAAACAGGAAGTGGATGTTCGACAAATTTGAAAACCACTTTCACTATACAACTCATCGTTTCAAAGCTTCGAACCAAATTTCAAATCATTCCCTCCAGTAGAAGCCAAGAAATCTTTAGTAAAAATTTGAAGCAAACAGGAAATGGACATCTGACCAACTTGAAAACTGCTTACACAATACAACTCATCATTTCCAAGCTTCAGACCAAATTTCAAATCATTCCCTCCAGTTGAAGCCAAGAAATCTGTGAAGAAATTTGTTTTTTTTGTCAAAGTATCGGCAAACAGGAAGTGGGCACCTGACAACCTTGAAAATTGCTTACACAATACAACTCTTCATTTCTAAGCTTCACACCAAATTACACATCATTCCCTTCAGTAGAAGCCAAGAAATCTTTGACGGAAAATTTGGTTTATAGTAAAAATCAAAAGTATCGGTAAATAGGAAGTGGATGTCCTACAAACTTGAAAATGGCTTACACAATACAACTCATCATTACCAAGCTTCAGACCAAATTTCAAATCATTCCCTTCAGTAGAAGCCAAGAAATCTTTGATGGAAAATTTAGTTTATAGTAAAAAATCAAAGTATCGGTAAACAGGAAGTGGATGTCCGACAAACTTGAAAATTGCTTACACAATACAACTCATCATTTCCAAGCTTCCGACCAAATTTCAAATCATTCCCACATATAAAAGCCAAGAAATCTGTGACAGAAAAACTGTTGACGGACAGACAGACGGAAAGACGAACGGACAAAGTGAAAAATATAGGGCAACCGCATCTCAATGCAGGCCATAATTAGCCCAGTTGTTTCATAGGAAACAATCTTTGAATATTCTTTCCATAAGGTTCAATTTGAATAACATATCCTGTAGACAGCAATCATGGAAAAGGGATTGGTACCAAAGTAGAAATACTTGATCAGCACCTCATAAGTACAATTAATGCCAAGTTTGGTTAAATGCATTCAGCGATTCTCTACAAGATTCAAGGTTAAACTTATGAAAGCCATGTTGGTCTCATATTTTAGTTGATATTTGAGATAGATGGCGGGACAATGTGACTACCAATATACTCGGCTATAATTATTATCCCTTTCATGTATTGAAATATCCACCTTTCAATGTAAAACAAGTAAGCCATGAAAAAAGTAATTTTTCAATAATTTTGAGCCACTACCAACCTGAACATACTTTATAATATCTGACTTACATCTATTGAACCACTACCAACCTGAACATACTTTATATTATCTGACTTACATCTATTGAACCACTACCAACCTGAACATACTTTATAATATCTGACTTACATCTATTGAACCACTACCAACCTGAACATACTTTATATTATTTGACTTACATCTATTGAACCACTACCAACCTGAACATACTTTACATTATCTGACTTACATCTATTCTGGCTTCTATTTCTTGGAAAGGAATCCTTCTGCAATAACATAACATTTGTCTGAAATACATAACATTGACATTATTCGATTATACTTAGTTATTTTTTTATCATTATCAATATGATAATAGGTGCAACATATGGAAGGGCGTGAAGAAAAAAGTCACATTTCACAAGTTTGAGAATTTCACAATTGATTCTATAGGAAATTTCACATTTCTTAAAGCAATATGAGCTGTATTTCTTGAAATTGTTTGGAAGCTCTAAAATTGCATCATGTTGAATCTATATATCTAGAAAATTATATCATATACCATATAATGCATTAAAACGCCCTGAATTCTTTATAGTTTTGATGATAAAACTAATTATGCATGTGATTTTGATCAATCATGGACCCTCATTAATGTTCAAATTTGATATCGGACCTGACCGAGATACTATTTATAGTTGACTAAACAAATGTACATCTACCACCAATCGGTAAACTTTGGCTTAGTTACTATACTTGATATGTGTCTACACTTGATAATTGTGATGCGGTTGCTGGTTTACATATTATTTTTCTCAACCTACGCTGGACACTTTAGCTCTGAAGTGTGTAATTTAAAAACAATTCGGGGGAAAATGAGAACAATATATGACATTTTCAACCAGATTACCCCTCTAAATTCCGTCAATGGTGCTGGTTAAAGTTTACTTTATGCCAGACTGTGTCCTCATTTAAAAGGAGCAAGTCTTTTATGAAAGCTTACGTAATACATACGAGGTTAAATAAGGTATGAATTGGCCAAAGTCCTGACAAGTGCAAGGTACACATGGAAATAAATCCATCAATTAGATTTAAAATGATTAAAGCCCTCCCATGTATAAATGAAATAAGACATCCCTGTAGGAATAATTAATGGGTAGCATTTTATTATTTTGGCACTGTGAACAACAAGAGCCATCGCCGAATGGCAGCCAAATATACCTGTGCTCATTGAACCCTGAATTGATACGGTAAGTGCAAATTTAAGTTGGTGTGGACACAATACAGGTCTGGACACATTACAAGTATGAACACAATGATATAATCTTCAAGAAAGAACTTTTCACAAGGGTTCCAATGAAAATACTCTGTCAAAATCAGACAAATGTAAAATTCCCCCTTCTTAGCCTATTTGACATTTTATACAAAAATTATAATCATTAGAGAAATTTCATTACAACACTTTAAAAACAACTTTTCAAGAGAATTACAATGAACAAATATGTCTCTCCAACAGTTTGATTTCACAATATCTATGCTTTAAATTATCTCTTTGAAAAAAGAAATTATTGCAGAAGGAATCAATGAAAATCACAGTCAAATTATCTCCCCTTCCTGGTTTCATACAATAATTATGTTCCTTCATGCACATCTTCATATAGTGTTCTTCCTTTTTCTAAAGTTTCATCAAAATCCTTAAAGTGGTTTAAGGAGTTGTGCTTACAAGGTAACCCATACTTAAGGAATCAACGAAAAGTCAAGTCAACCTGTCTCCCCTTCCTGGTTTCCGACAATAATTATATTCCTTCATGCATATCTACATATTGTGTTCTTCCTTTTTGTAATGTTTCATCAAAATCCCTCAAGTGGTTTAAGAGGAGTTGTGCCTACCAGGTAACCCATACATAGAGAATCAAAGAAAAGTCAAAGTCAAATTATCTCCCCTTCCTGGTTTTTGACAATAATTATATTCCTTCATGCACATCTCCATATAGTATTCTACCTTTGTGTAAAGTTTCATCAAAATCCTTCAAGTGGTTTAAGGAGTTGCGCTTACGAGGTAACCCATACATAGGGAATCAACTAAACGTCAAAATAGAATAATCTCCCCTTCCTGGTTTCGGACAATAACAAGAGCTGTCGCCGAATGGCAGCCAAATATACCCCCCGCTCATTGAACCCTGAATCGATATGGTAAGTGCAAAATTAAGTTGGTGTGGACACAATACAGGTGTGGACACAATACAAGTATGGACACAATGATATAATCTTCAAGAAAGAACTTTTCACAAGGGTTCCAATGAAAACACTCTGTCTAAATCAGACAAATATAAAATTCACCTTTTTTCAGCCTATTTAATATTTTTACACATCTACATATAGCGTTCTTCCTTTGTCTAAAGATTCATCAAAATCCTTCAAGTGGATTAAGAGGAGTTGTGCATACGAGGTAACCCATACATAGGGAATCAATGAAAACTCAAAGTCGAATTATCTCCCCTTCCTGGTTTCTGACAATAATTATATTCTTTCATGCACATCTCCATATGGTGTTCTCACTTTGTGTAAAGTTTTATTAAATTCCTTCAAGTGGTTTAAGAGGAGTTGTGCTTACGAGGTAACCCATAAATCAGGAATCAACGAAAAGTCAAAGTCCAATTATCTCCCCTTCCTGGTTTTGGACAATAATTATATTCCTTCATGCACATCTCCATATAGTGTCCTTCCTTTGTGTAAAGTTTCATCAAAATCCTTCAAGTGGTTTAAGAGGAGTTGCGCTTACGAGAAGTGTGGACAGACGGACAGATGGACAGACAGACGGACGGACAGACAGACAGGGTGATTCCTATATACCCCCCAAACTTTGTTTGAGGGGGGTATAATTATATGCCTTCATGCACATCTCCATAAATTGCCCTTCCTTTAAGGAAAGTTTCATCAAAAGCCTTCAATTGGTTTAAGAGGAGTTGCGCTAACAAGAAGTGTGGACAGACAGACAGACAGGGTGATTCCTATATACCCCCAAACTTTGTTTGCGGGGGTTTAATAAATACACACTAAAAAGTCAGCATTCTTTTTCCACATTGCGTGTAATTTTATTGGACCATGACATATCGTCAGTATAAACACTTTTGTTATGCATGTATCGGAAACATTTGACCTGAGGTCGCAGGCTTACGATTCATCCCGAGAATACATTTTTTTCATGCTAGTAAATAATTAATTCATGCCATATTTTCTTTAATTTTAAAGCCTTTTTTTTTCGTGTTTTTACTTAATGAATTGGACTTGAAACCGCTTTATTTCTGCATATCATAGCTTGAGATAATCATCTTCTGAAACCAACAAGAGCTGGCGCCGAATGGCAGCCTGATATACCCCCGCTCATTGAACCCTGAATCAATGTGGCAAGTGCAAATTTAATTGTATAGGGACACAATACAAGTGTGGACACAATTCAAGTATAAACACAATGATATAATCCTAGTAACCAACATGTTCAACGATAACTGTCTGCACAACAATTGAATCTGCCTTACATTTCTAAAAGAAATTGACAAAAATTCCATAAATTGTACAACAATGAAAAACAATGACGTCTCAGAAAACAAGAAGTGCTTATAACATAACCTTGAAATCCGAATACACGATAGATTGGACCATAAGGAATATCTGTGCATAATAACAATTGAATCCTACTTACAGTTTCAGATAAAATTGTGATGAAAAATTCCATATATTGTACAACAATGAAAAAAAAATGACGTCTCGGCAAACAGGAAGTGCTTATGGTATTACCTAGAAATCGGAATACACAATAAATTGGATCATAAGGAAGCTCTGTGCTAAACAACAATTGAATCCCACTTATAGTTTCAGAAAAAATTGTGACGAAAAATTCCATATAATGTACAACAATGAAAAACAATGATGTCTCGGCAAACAGGAAGTGCTTACGACTTGACCTTGAAATCAGAATACACGATAGATTGGACCATAAGGAAGCTCTGTGCAAAACAACAACTGAATCCAACTTATAGTTTCAGAAAAAATTGTGACGAAAAATTCCATAATGTACAACAATGAAAAACAATGATGTCTCGGCAAACAGGAAGTGCTATGACTTGACCTTGAAATCCGAATACACGATAGATTGGACCATAAGGAAGTTCTGTACAAAACAACAATTGAATCCCACTTACAGTCTCAGAAAAAATTGTGACGAAAATTTCCATATATTGTACAACAATGAAAACCAGAGGCTCCCAGGAGCCTGTATCGCTCACCTGGGTTTCAGTTGCCACAATCAAGGTAACATTGTAAGTTATACAGTTGATCTTCAGTTTCTCAAACTTTCGTAGCTCAAACACCTCCTATATCTTTAGCTGTTTTTTAAGTCTGATCATGTTTTACTATATTTCTTTATTGGGCTTTTTTGACAAAAAAGTTCTTGCTAAGGACCACTTTCGACACCAGTTTTGAAGTTGAGATGTCATTTTGTTATTGGCAGTCAACAAACATTTTTCAACATCGGTTTTGAAGTCGCAACATCTATATCTACTTGGAAATCAAATTTCATTTAAATCGAACAATGTAGAATTATCCAGCCTTTTTTGGCGGCCATTTTAAAAATGGCGGTCAACGAACAATTTTTAACATCAGTTTTGAAATTATGACATCAAAACCGATTTGGAAACCAAATGTCATTGAAATCGGGCAATGTTGAATTTTCCCGCCTTTTTTGGCAGCCATTTTGAAAATGGCAGTCAACGAACAATTTTCAACACCAGTTTTGAAGTCGCAACATCAATATCTACTTGGAAATCAAATTTCATTGAAATCGGACAATGTTGAATTTTCCCGCTTTTTTTGGTGGCCATTTTAAAAATGGCGGTCAACGAACAATTTCTAACATCAGTTTTGAAGTTATGACATCAAGACCGATTTGGAAACCAAATGGCATTGAAATCGGACAATG
>MJUU01010342.1:16619-33736 GCA_002080025.1 Modiolus philippinarum | reverse complement strand
TAATGTACAACAATGAAAAACAATGATGTCTCGGCAAACAGGAAGTGCTTATGACTTGACCTTGAAATCGCAATACACGACTGATTGGACCATAAGGAAGCTCTGTGCAAAACAACAACTGAATCCAACTTATAGTTTCAGAAAAAATTGTGACGAAAAATTCCATATAATGTACAGTAAAACCTGTTTTGAGAGACCGCCCCTTGGGCCAGGAAAAAGTGGTCTTTCAAGACAGGTGGTCTTTCATAGGAGGTCAGCTATTTTCAGTCATCAATTTTTTCTAAAAGATGTGTACATATTTTACATGGTATTTGTACAATAACATTCCTCTGAATTATTTCTCTAAAGAAGTTTCTGGACTCTATTACAAAAAAAATGAGATACTTTTTCTTTACCTTATTTCAACAAGATGTGTTTGTGAAACACTACATATGCCCCCAGATTCCGAATTTTACCCCTTTTTGACCCCTTTGACCTTTGACCTTTGAGCTAATTTTTTTTTGCATATTTATGTTCCTCTTGACTAGACCTATACACTTGCCAAGTATCAAAAGTCTACCTTATATAGTTCAAAAGTTATAGCCAAGGTTAAAGTTTTCGGACAAACAGACAGACAGGACAAAAACAATATGCCCCCCGATCCTCGATCTGGGGGCATAAAAAGTCACAATGCATATAATATAGAACAAAATATTTTTATTACATGTAGGTAAAATCAATTTGTTCATTTAAAATTGCATAATGACAGGTAAACAATAATCAATAAATGTGTCAAACTCAATTGAAAGAGGACAAGCCATACAGGTAATTAAAGGATAATTGTCACAGTTGACTAATTAAAAGTGAATGTAATTGTTTTCTCTGTATAAAGGAATTAATTAAGAGTGTTGAGGTTCTCACACAATTATTTTATGATAAGTTTTTTGAACCAATCAAGGATGTTCATTCATTCATATTTTCTGAGATTTTTGGTTCATGGTTCACTCATTCATATTTTCTGAAATTTTTGGTCTATGGACATACCTAAGAAATTACTAGTTACTTCCCCTGACATGGCTTGTTTTGTAAACAAACTTATTTTGAGACCCTCACAGCATTTTTCAAATAATTAAAGTTATAACTGGCATACAGTGGTCAAAAGTAGAGCACATACAACACTCTGGATGTTATTTTATTGGGATGAAGTAAAGAATAAGGAAATTTCAATGAGACTGACAATTTGCAAATTACCGGCAATGTCAGACCTATATGCATTAGTTTCCACCTCAAAACCAACTTTTATGGTCATTAAAAGACAATAGACTTGTGCCAGAATCAACTATCCTCCCATTGTATTTGAAGAAGCATCTCAGGTATACCGAAATTGGTCATTTTTAAGTTATTTTTACCACTTCCGGTTGAGTTGCTGAACGATGATTGTCAACTCCTATCGTCTTTTTAGACACCTTTCAGATATTTTTATAAAATGTGGTCGCTCATATCAGGCTGTATTTGCATTTTGTGCACCTTTTTACCGGTCGTTGGTCGCGTTTGGTAGGTGGTCGCTCACGACAGAGTGATTTGTACACCAAAATGATCCGTGACCACTGTTGGCGGTCTGAAAAGCCAGGTGGTCGTTCATAGGAGAGGTCGTTCAAATCAGGTTTTACTGTACAACAATGAAAAACAATGATGTCTCGGCAAACAGGAAGTGCTTATGACTTGACCTTGAAATCCGAATACACGATAGATTGGACCATAAGGAAGCTCGGTACAAAACAACAATTGAATCCCACTTACAGTCTCAGAAGAAATTGTGACGAAAATTTCCATATATTGTACAACAATGAAACACAATGACGTCTCGGCAAACAGGAAGTGCTTATGACGTAACATTAAAATCGGAATACACGATAGATTGGACCATAAGGAAGCTCTGTACAAAACAACAATTGAATCCCACTTACAGTTTCAGAAAAAATTGTGACGAAAATTTCCATATATTGTACAACAATGAAAAACAATGACGTCTCGGCAAACAGGAAGTGCTTATGAGGTAACATTAAAATCGGAATACACGATAGATTGGACCATAAGGTAGATCTGCGCATAACAACAATTGAATCCCTCTTCCAGTTTCAGAAAAAAAATGTGACGAAAAATTCCATATGCTGTACAACAATTAAAAAATACAATAAAGTCTCGGCAAACAGGAAGTACTAATGCGGTAACCTTGAAATCTATATATACTCATGGGACCATCATGAGGAAGCTTTTGTGGAAATATGAATTCATTCTGTAAAGTAGTTGCCGAGAAAAGTGTGGTTACGGACGGACGGACGAACGGACAAACGAATGGAGGTAAACCAGTATACCCCCACTACTATGTAGCGGGGGTATAAAAATAAAATCACAGCTCATATTGCTTTAAGTTCAGGATTGTCATACTTAATTTTGTAAAACCTAATGAAACCTAATGTCGTCTGCTACATGAAATCCCATTGGTTATTTTTGGATACAATGACAAAACTATCAAAATTTTGATATTTAGGTGATATTCAAAAAGTTTTACAGCGAAAAATATTGCTTTTTTATTAACTTTGTATTTTATTCTGTACATGTCTCAACTATCCGCTTTAAGAATACTATGTTTCAGTATCTATCATACGAAACAACAGAAAAACCAGGCAGATTTTCTTGATAAATGTATCCAGTCTTATCATCAAAAACAACTTCTCTACATATAGAAGGTCTTGACACCCTTTATCATCTTTTTTTTTTTGTTGAATGAGATTGGTATCAATAGAAATTCATGTACGAATTTTCCTGCTATTGATATAAAGACCAATTTGGTAACATACATACAGTTTGCAACTTCACCAATATGTAGCTTACAAGGCAAAGTACATCACAAAAGCATGCTCTTAAGTAAAGTGAAAGATTTGACATTTTCAAAAATATTTATACCGTAATTTGAAAATCTAAATGGCACCAGGGTGCACAAGCCGAGTAGCAACTTCAAATATTATGTGACCAAGTTTGATGTGAAAACCTGAATATTTCTATAATTGTCTATTTATTTTCTTTCCTACCTAATATCCAAAATTCTAAGAATTCAAGAAGGTCTATTTTCTAGTTTCATGTCTTGACATTTCAATATATAAATCTGTTTTAGGTCACTGTGATCTTCACTGACCTTGACCTTTGACCTACTTTCTTCAAAATCAATAGGGTCCCTCCCCTCCTGGTATCCAACAACATATCCAAGTTTCATTTCAATTAGATGTAAACTTTTTGAGTTATCCTCCGGAAACCAAATTTTCCTGAAATTTTTAGTCTATTTTCGGTCACCGTGACTTTGACCTTTGACCTACTTTCTCCAAAATCAAAAGGGTTCCTCCCCTCCTGGTACCCAACAATATATCCAAGTTTCATTTCAATAGGTTGTAAAGTTTTTGAGTTATCATCCGGAAACCAAATTTTTCTCAGTATATTTTCAGTCACCTTGACCTTGACCTTTGACCTACTTTCTCCAAGTCAATAGGGTTCCTCCCCTCCTGGTACCCAACAATATATCCAAGTTTCATTTCAATAGGGTGTAAACTTTTTGAGTTTTCATCTGGAAACCAAATTTTTCTCAAATTTTCAGTCTATTTTCAGTCACTGTGACCTTGACCTTTGACCTACTACCTCCAAAATCACTAGGATTCCTCCCCTCCTGCTACCCAACAATTTATCCAAGTTTCATTTCAATAGAATGTATACTTTTTGAGTTATCATCCGGAAACCAAATTTTTCTGAAATTTTCAGTCTATTTTCGGTCAGTGTGACCTTGACCTTTGACCTACTTTCTCCAAAATCAATAGGGTTCCTCCCCTCCTAGTATCCAACAACATATCCAAGTTTCATTTCAATTGGATGTAAACTTTTTGAGTTATCATCCGGAAACCAATGTTTGACTCCCGCCCGCCAACTCGGCTAAAAATTAAGCTTCAAAATGCCAATGGTTTTGATAATGATTTGTTCTGTAACCAAATACATGTGTATTTGCAGACCTGTTTACCCCATATCGATGGCCTCAGTAGTTTTTTACCAAGTTGTCAGTAGTTTTGCAATGTTCTCAGTAGTTTTCAAGAAAAATAACATGTACTCTTTTTTACTTGAAATAGACTGTTTTTCATCAGCGCTTATTCACTGTATGTCAGTATATTTACTTTCTTTTCTTTGTTTCAGTCCCTGTTTACAACTTAATCAGTGCTGTTCTAGCAAATCATACATGGGGACCGGGGAAGGCATTTTCAAAAGCTGCAATGAGTGGGTGCTATTATTCAAGTCAGAATTCATGAGCAAATAAAAAAAAATCCAAATTTGCATCTGTGAGTGGTTATGACAACTTTTAAGTGCATTCCCCTACAGACCTGTCAAGTCTCACGCTTTCCAACACTAAATCTCGCTCTCACGCTCACCCCTTTCAATGTCACGCTTTTTTTAATATCCGAGAAAAATATATCTCAAGTTGAAAAACGACCTTTTCATAATAAGAAACACCATAAATAAGGGGTTGTTCTGCACATCCTTCCATAAGACTGGTTCATTTTCTACTACAGGCCCTGAAGTAAAACAATGAAAATCACAGAAATGAAAGCTAACTTTATGTTTTCCCTTCTTAATCAAAAATTTGGTTTCAAATTCCTGGTTTTTGCCATTTGAAATGCCCTCAGAATGCACCACTTAGCGTCTCTGAAATTAAAATCTTGAAACTATTTCCTCACACGCCCTTCGTCTCACTCTTTGAACCCAAACCCCCTTGACAGTTCTGCCCCTATCCAATGTATGTTCTGCTGGAACAGCCCTCATCAACTTCTATTGTTAGTATGATTTACTGGCAACTACCAAATTTATAAAGAATTTACAAATAAGAAATCACACAATGTAAAAACACATTTACACATAGTGATGAATATTAATTAACATCTATATTAAAGTTCTTTTTAACTAAATTTCAAATTGAAAAAAAAACACTGAAAAATTTAATAAACTGAGACATACAAAATGACTGGACAGGTTTATGACTGGGCTTTTAACTATTTAACTCCATCTGTGACAGTCATCTTTTCCTCCATGTAGATACGATACGAGAAATCTCTATCACAAATGTGGCATAAGAAATGGGTTTGGCTCTTTTTTGACGACCCCACACATGGAAAATATTCCCTGCAGGACTCTTTAAACCTCTGACAGGCTTCTTTTCTCTTCTTAGCCTTAGGGGAAGCCCTGGAAATATTGTCGTCTGGACCCCCTTCCACTTGGCAGAAGCCATGCTTTCATATTTTGACAAAGTCTTTCAGACGCTTGACATCAAACAAATCAGATCATTGCAATCAAGCGCCTTGAAGACTTCACATGGTAAACCCATTTTCAAGATTTTAATAAAAACGAATTTTTGCTCAAGAATCATCGATCGTCGTAGTTTTAACACAACAAATCGTAGATCGTATTTTTCAGCCGATTTCTGCAGAAACTACGGCGAAATCGTAGATGTAAATCTCTGTATTTGGCATATTTTATGTGACAAGAAGATTGTGGAAGAATAAATTAAAATATTACAATTCATTGTTTGGGAACTAAAATATACATCATTAAAGGCTTTTTTTGGATTTAAAAATGACTTTTTTGAGTTCATTATTAAAGGTTGTTTTGACTGTCAAGTTAATTTGTTTCAAAGTTTGAGTTTATTGTAATAGCTTGTTTTGGAATTTTTATTTAGCTTTGCTATAATTTAGGCAATTTTTTTGTATCATACAGGCATACACTGACCTCCCTATGCCTTCAAATACAATAAAAATATAGACCCATCCAACTGTAATAACAAATTTGTTTATTTTTAGTTATAGTTGTCTTGAAGTTTGTGGTTTGCGAGATTTTAGATTGGCTGAACTTTAAGCCCTTTTCTATTAAACTTTCCTATGCCCTCTCATATAGGACTAGATCCATCTAACTGTAGTATATATGATTTTGTAAGCAATATTTGTTTTGGAGGTCCTGATTTGTAATAGTTGTTTCCCAATTTGTGATTTTCAGCTTTTTAGACTCCCTAAAATTTAAATATTTACTATTATACACTATCCTTCCAAAAACTTCACATATAGGTGTAAATCCAGTTAGTAACAATTGTTTTCAGTAGTCGTTTAACTCTCTGTAATTCAAAGTCTGTTTTACTGACCTTCCTATGTCTTCACATACAGGGGTAGATCCATCTAACTGAAGCAACATATTTGTTTTCAGTAATCGTTTTGCTCTCTGCAATTCAAAGTCTGTTATATTTGAACATAACCTCATCCTGAAATTCAGAATTTAATTATATAAATTATATAAAACATGCATGTATTAAAAGATTATGCAAGAATAATGCAAGGAATGAAACTAGTTGTCTTTATGCACAACTTTTAAAAAAATCAATCGGAATCATAAAGTTAAATTTTCATATGACATATGGTCATTAAAAGCTGATTTGAAAATTATTACTAGTATGATCCAAAAGCTAATACTTTAATGTTATATGTAAAATTGATTTCCTTGAGGCACTAAGAACATTTCTTCAAAGATGTCCTCAATTTAATCTACAGGTCATAAATATGCATAGACAATATACAGTTATGGCCCTCAAAAAAGGTGAATATCCCAAATTGTCAACTGCACTTAAAGCCCCCTGGAAATAACCTCAGTGCAGTTGACAATTTCGGATGTTCATTGATTTCATGGGCCGTAACTGTTTTATTATGACGAACAAACATTGAAAATGTTATTCCACGTAACTTTTCAGGGTTATTAACCGGTGAATAATAGGGTTATTCGATGGACATTGCAATTGTCAGGGGTTATTCACCGTTGAATAATAGGGTTATTCCATGGGCATTGTAATTTTCAGGGGTTATTCACCAGTGAATAATAAGTTATTCACTGCCAGCAACAATTATGTGCCAAAATATCCAAATTATTTCATATCGTGTGACTATGTCTCAACCAATAGAATTGATTCTTTGTTATGTAAGGTATTGCAAATCAATGCACAGTTTCAGGCAGAATAACCTTTTTGTGTATATTTGGTGTATAGTATAGTAAATACACTTTTTACATACCATTCATTCTGTACTTCAAATGTCATAGCTTCTGTTTGTCCTTTTTCAGCTACAAAGTACATTCCCCTAAAATTATAAATATATTTTGTTCATTACAACAAGATGCAGGATATCATATCTAAATTCAAGGTTATTGAAAAAATTCCCAGAATCATCAAAAAGAAATTGGCTGTGCATTAGATCTGTGTCACGCTTAAGTTACACTAAAACATAATCGCAATACTAGGGCTTCCCCAACAGATGTTATAGCAAACCAGAAACTGTTCCTTCAGGGATATGAGGAAGAATTATTAAAATTGACACTCTGAAAGTTCATAGCAGCAATTACAAATTATTTGACCTGTATAATTACATGCGACTTGTTATTATTCTAGATTTAGCATTTCCATAATATTTCTAAGAGTTGCAAGAGCTATATCTTAAAATGAATTATGAGACTCTAATGTCAGTATACCTTGTATTGTATAAACAAGTATACCTTAAATTTATGACCTTAATCATTCACTACTAAACAATATCTATTTAAACTTATAATATGAGTATCTTAATTAATATACCATTTTTTTTTAGCCAGTGGACTTGTACGAATAACATATTGTTTCATGATGCGATGTGTTAGTGGATTAACTTCGGTTTGAGACAAACAGAAAGAAAAGTTCTCACCATAAGCCTGTGTCTGAGTAACATGTATTAAAGGACTGGAAACTATGACACAGATTTTTATCAGCACAAACTGCTGCTAATTTACTGGACAGGTTTGATCCACCACCATGTGATCTATCCCAGCTTCCAATTAATGTGTTAGCCAACATCAGGGCAATGTTGTCTGGATCTGTCCATCCACAGCCCTCTACAGCAATAGCTACATGTGCCAGTGGCATGTCATCATCTCTTACACGAATCTATATAAATAAATAAAGAATACTGTAGAAGTACTTTTTATTATGGACATTAAGGCCATGAAAAAAAAATTTATTGGTTCTCAAGCCCTCCCTCATCTAGTTGGAGGCTTGAAAAAAGCCCCTGATTGACCCTATTTTTTGCCATTTCAATAAAATAAAAATCAAAAATCACCTCCCTCACTACTTTTTTGTGGTTTTTACAATGTTAAAAGCTGCCTCATCTATTTTTTGGCAAATAAAAAGATAAAAAAAAATTACCTCCCTCCCTCACCTGTTTCAATGAAAAATGGCCTGAGAACCAATTAATTAATTTTGTATGGCCTAATTTGTGGTTTTATAAAATATCACTATTTTGTAGGTACTTGAAAATTAGTGATTTCAAATTCTATGAATTAAAACTCTAGGGGAAAATGCATTTCTGTGGGAACTTACTGATTTTGTGGTTTTAGTGAACTACCAAATCCACGAACTAGAGGCTCCCAGGAGCCTGTATAGCTCACCTTTATATAGCAGTGGTACATCAATGCAATAACATTGATTTTTAAATACATTTCCTATGAGGTCTAAAGTTAATCAATGGGATTGCTGGCGGTTATCTTGGATTATGCAGGGACGTGTCAGACAGATTTTTTACTTAACACCACCCAAGGACTATTATGACAAAGTTTGGTTGCAATTGGCTAATTTGTTTCAGAGGAGTTGATTGTTGAATGCATTTGCCATAGGGTGTAATGTTAATCAATTTACCCCATTGCTGGTCATCTTGGATTACGCACTGACATGTCAGATACAATTTTCAGCTAAAAATTGAGGTACTTTGTTAAAGGGCGATTTTGGTCCCCCTAAGGCGCCTTATAGCTTAGAAACGGTAAGAGCTATGCAAAATCCGTTGAAATAGTGCCAAAAGCTCATGTCAAGAGGAATCCAAAGAAAGAAACGCCATCAAAATCCAATGACAAATAAAAAATTGAGGTACTTTGTAAAAGTGCGATTTTGGCCCCGTTTTATCCCTTATAGCTCGGAAAGGGAAAGAGTTATCCAAAATCTGATAGTTGTGCGCCATGTTTATTTTTCATAAGGAATCCAATGAGAAAAACTGCATCAAAATCCGACTAGAAAAAAAATAAACAAGATGTGTTTTTGAAACACTACATATGCCCCCAGATTCCCAATTATACCCCTTCTGGACCCCTTTGACCTTGACCTTTGACCTTTGACCTAATTTTTTTTTGCATATTTATGTTCCTCTTGACTAGACCTATACACTTGCCAAATATCAAAAGTCTACCTTATATAGTTCAAAAGTTATAGCCAAGGTTAAAGTTTCGGATGCACAGACAAACAGACAAACAGACAGACAGACAGACAGACAGACAGACAGACAGACAAACAGACTGACAGGACAAAAACAATATGCCCCCCGATCCTCGATCTGGGGGCATAAAAAAAAAATTAAAATTTCCCATCGGGTCCAATGTTAATCAATGGGTCCCACTGGCGGCCATCTTGGATTACGCACGGACAAGTCGGACACAATTTTTCATTTACACCACCCAAGGACTATTGTGACAAAATTTGGTTGCAATTGGCCCAGTGGTTTCAGAGGAGTTGATCTTTAACGATGGACGACGGACGGACGGACGACGACGGACGCCAAGTGATGGCAATAGCTCACATGACCTTTTAGGTCAGGTGAGCTAAAAATTGGAACTCCACAAACAATGTTACCTTCACAGTATACTTGAGAAATCATTTCTTCACCTTAATTACAATGTACCCATTGATAAGGAATTCACTTATACAAATATTTTTACATTAATTATAATTGTTTAACTATTTACATTAAAAAATATGGGTCTAAATGGTACTTTATCTTTATTTTTGAATAGATATATTTGCATCTGTGTCATTTATAACTATCATTGTCCCTTCATAAAATTTATTTTCCTAGTAACTCCTGATCAACTTGATAAACCTTTGCATTCTCAGAAAGAATTAACAACACTAAATCTGAATTATTTTCATTTTTTCTTTATATATGTAATGTATTTAATCTAGTTCAAGAAATAAATCATGTATCTCCGGAACATACCCTCAAGCTACCTGAAGTAAGCTTTTACATATATAGTCTCCAACTTTGTATCCAGTTTATTACATATATTTCTCAAATTGAGATAGTTAAATTTTTCACATTTTAAAGTTCAAGGTTTACCTGTAGCTAGAACTTTAAAATGTGAAAATTTTATAACTAGTGAGATTTGAGAAATTATTGTAATAAACTGAAAAACACTGTTAAAGATTGTTTCTCTAATTTCTTTTGAAGTTATTTGAAGTAAAGTAATCTCCGTGGTCTCCATTCTCAAATATGCCTCCATTTTGTTGCTACCATTGTTGCTATGTGTAACATTGGGCTATTCATTAAAAGGGATGTTGAAGTATTCAGAATAAAAATGTCATAATACTAATAAATTTAGTAATTTTACTCATGAAAATTAAAAAACCATTTCTCAAGACAATGATGCAGGAGTTAATTTCATCAACATCCAGTTGCACTATTTCTAGAGACTGACACGAGACATTTACATGAATGGCCAATTGCCAACTGAGAACAAATTTTCACACATGTTAGTTATTATTTCAATAACTAATCTATCAGGAGGTCTTTAAATTTTTAGAAATTAGAGAAATACTGGTTTATTAAGTTTCAAATATCACAGAAAACATAAAATGTGTCATCCATATGACTAGGGGTTAATCAATAAACTCGGTCATTAACCAGAATTCTTATAGAATGTAAAAGAAAGAGAAAAAAAAAAATGAAAAGTTATTTTACCTCACTCCCTGTAAATCTGCATGGAGTCAGTAATGGAATTTCTCCTTCATAACCAACACTTAGATTTCCAAAATGTTGTTGTGCAAGTTTGACTAATTCATCATGATCTATACCTGTAATTTATATTCAGAAATTTTTTCCATTTAGTATGTTCTTATAATGAAGGAGACACCAATTTGCGTGTTGGTTTTAAGTATAGGGCCTGTAAGTCTCGTACAATTTTGGAACTTCCGGGTACATAATTTGTACCCAGAAGTTGCATTTTTAACAAAAACTTATGACGTTTCAAGCAAAAACTTTGAACGTCATAATCTTGCAACGTCATATTTTGGCGGGAGACTTTTTCAAATTGCAATTTTATCGTGATTTCTCGGTGTCACATGACAAGACTTACAGACCCTATTATCTCTGTACATGCTAAAAATGTTTTTGCTGCCAACATACACACTATTCTGTGTAGTTTATCACTATTAGTATTTTATGTGAGGAAATGGAGAAATGAGTGTGTAATAACGTATTAGAATCGTCCATTCCTGTCCCTGCATCTTAAAACTATAATACTGTCTTCATTTCCAGTTTGTGCCTGCAATATGAGGAGCCTGCAACAAGATGTATAAATTTGGCCTTTAAATATGACAGGAAATAGGCCTAGGACTGTCACCAAAATGGGAAAGGGTAACAAGCAGAAAGCGGGAAACGCTGAAAAATCACTTTGAAGTGGGAAAAGGTATGGTGTTTATGAGTAAAATATTTTCCATGAGACAGAAAAGTTGATAAATCATTGGGGGGATTTCCGGAATGATACTATCATTTATAAATTGAATGAGACCAAGAAATTAAATTTCAGCCAAACACTTGAAATGTGTGCATTAGTTGTTACATTTATAATACACTGCATAGAATTACATTAAATACATATCATAACTGCTAAACTGTGAATTATCATTAAATTGTCATTTTCAGTTTGCCAAAAGGTGGACAGTACTAAATTATATCTTAAAGAAGTTTGGGAATCAAAACAACCACCTAACACAATTGAGCTTAAAATATAAATCTGACATTGACAACATACCTCCAGCACCAGCAAGGACAACCCTAGGACCTTTGTAATGAGTACCTATGTATTCCAGTAAGTCATTTCTATTGATGGTCCTGAAACAAAAGACAAAAAGTCAACATCAGATTTTCTTTCTTAGAATTGTCTTTACATTGTTTATAATTTCCTTCCTACTACATATCTTATCCATTTTAAATTTTCTTAATTCATAAAATTTTCTTAGACAAAATTAAAATTTCTTTGGTGACAAATCTAAACTAGAAAAACTGAGCAAAACTCACAAATAAATACCCCCCCCCACAATCCAATTTGATTCCAGAAATTACAAAATCAATCAAATCAGATTCTGAAATAGGAGGTGCACATCTACATTATGTCATGAACACTGTGCTAAAGTGTTATGAAAATATATTCAGTGGTTCAGGAGGAGTAGTGGATAAGAGATGGGTTCCACTAGTAATGTAATGGGCTAAGTCCATGTTTTGCTATGGGAAACCCACAAAATCAATCAAATCAGATTCTGAAATAGGAGGTGCACATCTACATTATGTCATAAAGACTGTGTTAAAGTTTCATCAAAATCTATTCAGTGGTTCAGGTGGAGTAGCGGATAAGAGATTGGTACCCCCTAGTGATGTAATGGCTAAGTCCATGTTTTGCTATGGGAAACCCCAAAAATCAATCAAATCAAATTCTGAAATAGAAGGTGCACATCTACATGATGTCATAAAGATTGTGTTAAAGTTTTATGAAATCTGTTCACTGGTTCAGGAGGAGTAGCGGATAAGAGATGGGTACCCCCTTGTAATGTAAAAGCTAAGTCCATGTTTTGCTATGGGAAACCCCAATAAAGGGCTACGCCGAGCGCAGCATGATACGACCGCAGCATGTCGACCACTGAAATTTCATCAAAAGTAGCTTAAAGTGAATGTGGACACAGTAAAGAGCTTGACACAATAATAAGATGGACACAAAAAGAAGCTTGACACAGTTATTAGCTGGAAACAAACTAGGGAGAAAATCAACCCTTTTGATCACTTAATGATAAAAAAAAATGTAAGAGCTATGCAAAATATGTTACTATCAACTAAAACTTTACATCCATAGGAAAAAATTCCACCGAAATCTGATGAAAAATAAAGATTTGACATTTTTAGAAAAATTGCAATTTTGGCCCCTTTGACACTTTGTAGCTCGGTAAGAGCTACGTCAAATCAGTTGGCATACTCTTGAAAGCTTAGATCAAGAGGAATCTAAAGAAAAAAATCCTATGGAAATCTGATGAAAAATAAGATTTGACATATTAAAAAAAAATGCAATTTTGGCCCCTTTGACCCCTTGTAGCTTGGAAAAGGTCAGAGCTACACAAAATCTGATGGCATACTACTGAAAGCTTAGATCAAGAGGAATCCAAAGAAAAAATCAAATCGAAATCCGATGAAAAATAAAGATTTGACATATTTAGAAAAATTGCAATTTTGGCCCCTTTGACCCCTTGTAGCTCGGAAATGGTAATAGCCACGCCAAATCCGTTGGCATACTCCTGAAAGCTTAGATCATGAGGAATCCAAAGAAAAAAAATCCCATCGAAATCCGATGAAAAATAAAGATTTGACATTTAGAAAAATTGCAATTTTGGCCCCTTTGACCCCTTGTAGCCCGGAAACGGTAAGAGCTACACAAAATCCATTGACATACTACTGATAGCTTACAATGAGAGGAATCTAAAGAAAAAAATCCCATTGAAATCTGATGAAAAATAAAAATTTTAGGTAATCCGCAAATTTGCAATTTTGGCCCCGTTCGGGCCTCATAGCTGGGAAAGGAAACAAATTATCAAAAATCTTGTGGTGCAGCACTAGTTTAATTTTCATAAGGAATCCATAGCAAAAAACTCCATCAAAATCAGACTAAAAATAAAAAATTGAAATTTTTTAAATTCGCCCCTTTTGGGCCCAATTTATCTCGTGAACAGTACATACCACGTGAAATCTGTTGGCACACTCCAGATTGGAAATTTTCTAAGGAGTACAATGAAAGAAACCCTATCAAAATCCAATAAATAATAAAGATTCTACAGTCAAATATGTGAAAACACCCAATTTAACCCTTTTTTGGCCCCTAATTCTGAAATGGGTGGGGCCAAAAACTAAAGAAAAAAAACACGTTTCTCAAGAATGTTCCAAAAAACATCATACTAAAATTTGAAAACAATCCGTCAACTAGAACCAAAGTTATGCTGTCCACAGACACAAAAATACCTAATTTAACCCCTTTTTGACCCCTTTTTTGCCTCTTTATCAAAAACGGTTGGGGCAGGGAATGCAAAATTGAAACCCGGGCTTAAGCTTGTGCCAACAAACATCATACTAAAATTTGATAACAATCCGTTCACTAGAACCAAAGTTATGCTGTCCACAGACGCCGACTCCAGCGCCATACCATAATACATCCGCAAAATTTTTGCGGTCGTATAAAAATCAATCAAATCAAATTCTGAAACAGAGTGCACATCTACATTATGTCATAAAGACTGTGTTAAAGTTTCATCAAAATCTATTCAGTGGTTCAGGTGGAGAAGCAGATAAGAGATGGGTACCCCCTTGTAATGTAAAGGCCAAGTCCATGTTTTGTTATGGGAAACCTCAAAAATCAATCAAATCAAATTCTGAGATAGGGGGTGCACATCTACATGAAGTCATAAAGTCTGTGTTAAAGTTTTATGAAAATCTGTTCACTGGTTCAGGAGGTGTAGCGGATAAGAGATGGGTACCCCCTTGTAATGTAATGGCTAAGTCCATGTTTTGCTATGGGAAACCCCAAAAATCAATCAAATCAAATTCTGAAATAGGAGGCACACATCTACATTATGTCATAAAGACTGTGTTAAAGTTTCATCAAAATCTATTCAGTGGTTCAGGTGGAGTAGCAGATAAGAGATAGGTACCCCCTTGTAATGTAATGGCTACGTCCATGTTTTGCCATGGGAAACCCCATAAATCAATCAAATCAAATTCTGAAATAGGGGGTGCACATCTACATTATGTCATAAAGACTGTGTTAAAGTTTCATCAAAATCTATTCAGTGGTTCAGGAGGATTAGCGGATAAGAGATGAGTACCCTCAGGTGTAACGGACGGACGGACGGACGGATGGACGGACGGACAACCCCATCACTATATACCCCCGATTTTCAAGTGGGGGGTATAATTAATTTGTTTTATAGTTCTGAAATATAGTGCACATCTACATTATGTCATAAAGACTGTTAAAGTTTCATCAAAATCTATTCAGTGGTTCAGGTGGAGAAGCAGATAAGAGATGGGTACCCACTTGTAATGTAAAAGCCAAGTCCATGTTTTGCTATGGGAAGTCTCAAAAATCAATCAAATCAAATTCTGAGATAGGAGGTGCACATCTACATTATGTCATAAAGTCTGTGTTAAAGTTTTATGAAAATCTGTTCACTGGTTCAGGAGGTGTAGCAGATAAGGGATGGGTACCCCCTTGTAATGTAATGGCTAAGTCCATGTTTTACCATGGGAAACCCCAAAGGTAATCAACGATTACAAAGTTCGCCTTGTTATGGCACGTTGTCGCAGCAACCAAATTTTGCCTGTATGCTGACATACTATCAAATTTGCATGCATAGCAAGGTTACCTTAACCAACAATGTAAAGTAACTGAGCTATGAACTCCGATGTATACATTAATGTAAGTCATTCATGCTTAAAATGTAGGTTTAAGTGACCTAATTTTGTCTGAATGCCGTGCTACCATCACAGATGCATGCACATGCACATGCAGGATGATCCTACCATGTACAGTACCAGAGATCTGATCCCCGACATGAACTTGAATGCTAGTCAGTCAAGTGGAAAATGCACGTCAAAGTGACCCAATTTTGCCTGGATGCTGACATACCATCAGAGATGCATGCACATGCAAGGTTAGAAGATCCTACCATGTACAGTGACTGAGATCTGAACTCGGACGTAAACTTGAATATAAGTCACTCAAGCGGAAAATATAGGTCAAAGTGACCTAAATTTGCCTGGATGTTGACCTACCATCAGAGATGCATGCACATGCAAGGTTAGATGATCCTACCATGTACAGTGACTTTAATCTAAACTGTGATGTAAACTTGAATATAAGTCACTCAAGCGGAAAATATAGGTCAAAATTACCTAATTTTGCCCGGATGCTGACCTACCATCAGAGATGCATGCACATGCAAAGTTAGATGATCCTACCATGTACAGTGACTGAGATCTGAACTCGGACGTAAACTTGAATGTAAGTCACTCAAGCGGAAAATATAGGTCAAAGTGACCTTATTTTGCCTGGATGCTGGCCTAACATCAGAGATGCATGCACATGCAAGGTTAGATGATCCTACCATGTACAGTGACTGAAATCTGAACTCGGAGGTAAACTTGAATGTAAGTCACTCAAGCGGAAAATATAGGTCAAAGTGACCAAATTTTGCCTGGATGCTGACCTACCATCATGCACATTTAGATTATTGTACTATGTATAGTAACTGAGATATGAACTAACATGTAAATTTGAATGCAAGCCACTCAAGTGGAAACAAGAGCTGTCGCCGAATGGCAGCCAAAGATACCCCCGGCTCATTGAACCCTGAATCGATATGGTAAGTGCAAAATTAAGTTGGTGTGGACACAATACAGGTGCAGACACAGTAAAAGTGTGGACACAATGATATAATCTTCAAGAAAAAACTTTTCACAAGGGTTCCAATGAAAACACTCTGTCTAAATCAGACAAATATAAAATTCACCCTTTTCAGCCTATTTGACATTTTATACATCTACATATAGTGTTCTTCCTTTGTCTAAAGTTTCATCAAAATCCTTCAAGTGGATTAAGAGGAGTTGTGCGTAAGAGGTAACCCATACGTAGGGAATCAATGAAAACTCAAAGTTGAATTATCTCCCCTTCCTGGTTTCTGACAATAATTATATGCCTTCATGCACATCTCCATATGGTGTTCTTACTTTGTGTAAAGTTTCATTAAATTCTTTCAAGTGGTTTAAGAGGAGTTGTGCTTACGAGGTAACCAATACATGGGGAATCAACGAAAAGTCTAAGTTCAATTTTCTCCCCTTCCTGGTTTTGAACAATAATTATATTTCTTCATGCACATCTCCATATGGTGTTCTTACTTTGTGTAAAGTTTC
>MJUU01010339.1:95020-107489 GCA_002080025.1 Modiolus philippinarum | reverse complement strand
CTTCTTCTCTGAAACTACTGAGCCAATTGGAACCATACTTGGCCACAAGTCCTTAGGTGGTCCCTTGCAAAAAAAGGTGTTTTTCAGGATCGCACTATATCCATTATGGCCACCAGTGGGGAAAATAGTTTCAACGTTGGACCCTATGGGAAAACACATTCAAAGATCTTCCCCTCTGAATGTACTGAGCCAATTGGAACAAAATTTGGCCGCAATAGTCCTTGGGTGGTCCCTTGCAAAAAAGATTTTTTTCAGGTCAGCGCGATATCCAACATGGCAGCCAGCGGGGAACTTAGTGTTTCCCATGGGGTCCATTGTTAAACTAACAGAGGTCTTCTCCCCTTTAGCTAATTAGGGATATTGGATTTATAGTTTAATTATATATAAGGGCTCTTTAACATAAAATGTCTATGTTAATCAAGGGCCAGGTGAGCAATACAGGCTCTTGAGAGCCTCTTGTTAAAAATCTTCTGCTCGTAAGCCATTGGGCTAATTGTTACCAAACTTGACCTGAATCATCACCAGGGTAAACATTTTCAAAATTGTGTTCGATTAGTCCGAAAACCAAGCAACATGGCTGCTGTTGCTAAAAATAGAACAAAGGCGTAAATTGCATTTTTTGCAAATAACTCGAAAACAGTTAGTTATCGAAAAATCTGATGGAGTAAAATAATCAGCATGTCCAGATCTACCAGCCCTGCAATTTTAAAGAAAATCTGAAAACTCGTGTTGGAGTTATTGCCCTTTTTCTGTAAAATTTTCTAAATTTTAATATATTTTATTTTTTTTTATTTCAAAAAGTTTAACAGATAGAGTTCAAGTGTAAATTGCAAAAAGGTTAAGCATATCAAGATCTACCCACCCTGAAATTTTGAAGAAAATCTAAAAAACCCTTGTAGGAGTTGTTGCCCTTTTTCACGGAATTTTCAAATTTTCATATTTTGTCGTCTTTTATTTCCATAACAAGAGAAGATGAAGGTTAAGTGTAAATTGATGAAATGTTTGCCATGCTGAAGCGACTTCAAAACTGGTGTATAAAATTGTTCATTAACGCCATTTTCAAAATGGCCGCAAAAAATTCAACTTTGATTTCAATAAAATTTGGTTTCCAAATTGATATTGATGTTGTGACTTCAAAACCGGTGTTGAAAATTGTTCGTTGTCTGCCATTTTCAAAATGGCTGCCCAAAAAGTTGGGAAAATTCAAAATGTCCAATTTCAGCGAAATTTAGATTCCAAATTTCAAAACCAATGTTGAAAACTTCGTTGACCGAAAAATGGCTTCCAAAAAAGGTGGGAAAATTCAACATTGAAATTTGGTTTCCTAGTGGATATTGATGTTGCGACTTCAAAACAGATGCTGAAAATTGTTTGTTGACCACCCTTTCAAAAATGGCCACTAAAAAAGGCGGGAAAATTTAACATTGTCCAATTTCAGTGGAATTTGGTTTCCAAATAGGTATTGATGTCGTAAAATTTTAAAATGGCCGCCAAAAAGGCGGGAAAATTCAACATTGTCCGATTTCAATGAAATTTGGTTTCTAAGTGGATATTGGTGTCACTACTTCAAAACCTATGATGAAAATTGTTTGTTGACTGCCATTTTTCAAATGGCTGTCAAAAAAGGAGGGAAAATTCAACGTTGTCCGATTTCAATGAAATTTGGTTTCCAAATAAATATTGATGTGGTAACTGAAAAATATGGTTTTAAAAATTGTTGTTGACCGCCATTTACAAAATTATGTCTCAACTTCAAAGCTGGTGTTGAGAGTGGTCCTTAGCAAGTAGGTTTTTGTCAAAAAAGCCCAACAAAGAAATATATTAAAAACACCATCAGACTTTTGTGACCTTGACCTATATTTGGCGGTCAAGTGACCAGGTTAAGTTTTTTTGCTGAAGTTCATTTCTAAATAACTACAAGCTAGAAGTCAATAATATTTGGTATATAGCTTGGTCTTGGTTAGTACATGTCAGTCTGCCATATGGCTTTTGACCTTGACCTCAGTGTCACGGTCCAGTTCCCAGGTTAAGTTTTTTATACGACCGCGAAAATTTTTGCGGTCGTATAACGGTATGGTGCTGTCGTCGTTGTCTGTACACATTTTTGTTTTTGGTCAATAACTTTAGTTTCAGTTGACCAATCCTTATGAAATTTTAAGACAATGTTCCTTGGCACAAAAGGAAGGCTTGGCTTAGTTTTGGTCATTGTGGCCCCACCCGTTTTTAAAAAAGGGGCCAAAAAGGGTTAAATTTGATGTTTTCATATATTTGACTGTAGAATNGACAACGGATTTCATGTGGCATGTACTGTTCACGAGATAAATGGGGCCCAAAAGGGGCAAATTTCAAAAATTTTAATTTTTTATTTTTAGTCCGATTTTGATGCAGTTTTTTGCATTGGATTCCTTATGAAAAATTAACATAGTGCTGCACCATTAGATTTTTGATACTTTGTTTCTTTTTCAAGCTATGAGGGCCTTGCAAACATGCAGAATACCTAAAATTTTTATTTTTCATCCGATTTCAATGGGATTTTTTTTCTTTAGATTCCTTACATTGTAGGCTTTCAGTAGTATGACAACGGATTTGATGTAGCTCTTACCGTTTCCGAGTTATTAGGGGTCAAAGGGGCCAAAATTGCAATTTTCAGAAATATGTAAAATCTTTTTTTTTACATCAGATGGGATTTTTTTCTTTGGATTCCTCTCAATATAAGCTTTCAGATGTATGTTAACGGATTTTATGTAGCTCTTACCATTTCTGAGCTATAAGGGGTCAAAGGGGTCAAAATTGCAATTATTAGAAATATGTGAAGTCTTTATTTTTCATTAGATTTTGATGGGATTTTTTTATCTTTAGATTGTTCTCATTGTAAGGTAGTATATTTTGTGTTGCTCTTTGGTTTCCAAGCTAAAATGGGTCAAAGGGGCCAAATTGCAATATTTCAAAATATGTGAAATCTTTATTATGCCCCGCCCAGGAATGTGGAAGGGGCATATAGTGTTACCCTTGTCCGTCCTTCCGTCCGTCAGTATGTCCGGTTAAGTTTTGCGTTAAAGTTGATTTCTCAGAAACTGTAAGAGGTAGAACAATAATAATAAGTCAGTAGGTAAATCTTAGATAGTACTACATAGTTCACTAGGTAGTTTGACTCTTTGACCTATATTTCATGCTTGAGTGACTCAGGTTCAATTTTATGTTTAAGTCCATTTCTCAACAACTAAACATTATAGGACAATAATATTTCATCAAGTTAATTGCCTTGACGAGTACTCCCCAAATCATCGACAATTAGGTGGCTTTGACCTATATTTTACGCTCCAGTGACTTTGGTTATGTTTTGCTTTTAAGTCAATTTCTCTACAATTACACATTATAGAACAATGATATTTCATCAAAGTAATTTCCTTGATGAGTACTACCCAAATCATTGACAATTAGGTGGCTTTAACCTACTTTTATGCTTCAGTGACTTTGGTTAAGTTTTGTGTTTTAAGTCCATTTCTCAACAAGTTCACATTTTAGAACAATGATATTTCGTCAAATTAATTGCCTTGATGAATACTGCCCAAATTAATGACAATTAAGTGTCTTTGGCCTACATTTTAATAGGAAGTTATCCTTTGCAATAAACTTTCGGCGGGGCATCCGTGCCTTACAGACACATTCTCTAGTTTTTCATTAGATTTCAACCTGAGTTTTTTCTTTGGATTTCTCTTGATGGTAGTCAACAGAATTTCTTACTTCTTACAAAATCCTTGTAATAAGGGATTACAAGGGCTAATTTTTATTTTCACTAGTTTGGTCCAGTTAATTAATGTGTCAAGGTCCTTATTGTGTCCAGCAAATTACTGTGTCGACATTCATTTTAGTTTACACTTGTTCAAATTTCAGTGGTCGACATGCTGCGGTCGTATCTTGCTGCGCTTAGCGTAGCCCTTTATTTGCTTAGATCCAGGTTAATTTTTTTTTGCTTAAGTCTGTTTCTCAATAACTACAAGTGATATGTCAATGATATTTGGTATATAGCTTGGTCTTGGTTAGTACATGTCAGTCTGCCATATGTCTTTTGACCTTGACCTCAGTGTCACGGTCCAGTGCCCAGGCTAAGTTTTTTTGCTTAAATCCAGGTAAGTTTTTTTTTTGCTTAAGTCTGTTTCTCAATAACTACAAGTGATATGTCAATGATATTTGATATATAGCTTGGTCTTGGTTAGTACATGTCAGTCTGCCATATGGCTTTTCACCTTGACTTCAATTTCATGGTCCAGTGACCAGGTTATGTTTTTTGCTTAAGTCTGTCAATCAATAACTACAAGCCATAGGTCAAAAGCTTGGTCTTGGTTAGTACATGTCAGTCTGCCATATGGCTTTTGACCTTGACCACAATTTCACTGTCCAGTGACCAGGTTAAGTTTTTTTTTTGCTTAAGTCTGTTTCTCAATAACTACAAGTGATATGTCAATGATATTTGATATATAGCTTGGTCTTGGTTAGTACATGTCAGTCTGCCGTATGGCTTTTGACCTTGACCTCAATTTGACGGTCCAGTGACCAGGTTATGTTTTTTTTTTGCTTAAGTCTGTTTCTCAGTAACTACAAACTATAGGTCAATGATATTTGGTATATAGCTTGGTCTTGGTTAGTTCATGTCAGTCTGTCATATGGCTTTTGACCTTGACCTCAATTTCACGGTCCTGTGACCAGGTTAAGTTTTTTGAAAAGTCTGTTTCTCAATAACTACAAGCTATAGATCGGTGATATTTGGTATATTGCTTGGTCTTGGTTAGTACATGTCAGTCTGCCATATGGCTTTTGACCTTGACCTCAATTTCATGGTCCAGTGACCCGGTTAAGTTTTTTGTTTAAGTCTATTTCTCAATAAGTACAAGCTATAGGTCAATGATATTTGGTATATAGCTTGGTCTTGGTTAGTACATGTCAGTCTGCCATATAGCTTTTGACCTTGACCTCAATTTCACGGTCCAGTGACCTGGTTTAGTTTTTTGCTTAAGTCTGTTCCTCAATAACTACACGCTATAGGTCAATGATATTTGGTATGTAGCTTGGTCTTGGTTGGTACATGTCAGTCTGCTTTATGGCTTTTGACCTTGACCTTAATTTCATGGTCTAGTGAACATAGTTAAGTTTTTTCTGATTAGAATAGTGTACGGTAATAATATTTGGATTGTAGGTTACTCTTGAGTAGTACATGACTGTTTTAGCGACCAAGCAGGGACGGGCGAGACATCTATTAGGGTCCACTCTTGCTCTAAGTATGTCAAATCTTATTTTTCATCGGATTTCGATGGAACTTTCTGAAATATGTGAAATCTTTATTTTTCATCAGATTTTGATGGAATTTCTCTTGACGAAAGCTTTTAGTTGGTAGTAACATATTTTGCATAGCTCTTGTCGTTTTTTTTATCAATAAGTGATCAAAAGGTTGTTTTTTTCCCTTGTTTGTGTCCAGCTAATAACTGTGTCGAGCTCCTTTTTGTGTCCATCTAATTCTTGTGTTAAGCTCTTTACTGTGTCCACATTCACTGTTGAAATTTCAGTGGTCGACATGCTGTGGTTGTATCGTGCTGCGCTTGGCGTAGCCCTTTATTATGTCAAAGGTTTCTTGACTTGAATCAGTTGGAATGATTTACTATTTGGTTGATACTTAATAAGGATAAGTTGTCTGCAGGGTTGTCAGGTCCAGAAAGCCTGACCATGAACCATTGTTGACAATCTGTGTGGGAAACACCTCGCCCTATACAGTATAAAGACCCTACCATGAACATTGTATCTACATTTTTGGGTAAGGAGCAGACTCTCTGGGGGTTGTATTGTCTGCTGTGGTCCTTTTCTTCCATTTTCCAGTGTCAACCCAAACTTGCCCAGGTTTTCTCGTCCACCTGTATCACCTTTTCTTCAAATGTTTGATAAACTTGTTCTCGTACTAATATAGTTATATAAACTGATCAAATTCAACAAATCAATCCACCAGAAACCAAATTTTGTCAAGGATTTCTTGGGTTGCATCAGTGGGAATGAAGAGCTGAAATGATGAATTGTTTTGTATAAGAAATTTTTGGATCAATCTGGCCATTATTCTAGTTGGCTATTACTTTGATTTTTGTCTCGCCCGTGACAAAAGTTGTGGAAAGCCAGAAATAGGCGTGCAAAGTATGACAAGGGCAAAGGCGTTAACATTTACTAAATACGTACAGTATATTTTGAAAACCTTTTGATGTAGAAACATCATATTTGGTCAAGTGGTAGTACTAATCAAATGCTACCTCTGGTGGGGAAGTAGTTGAAATGGAACAATAGAAATTGAGCTCTCGTTTAAATGAGGTAGAAATATTACCTTTTGGATTGTTTACCATAGATGCATAATTATAAAAGTTATTTACAATGACAAAAATACTAGTATTTTTCATTCTCATATTTTGAACTTGTATGAAAACAACGTAGATTGCCGCAGGTGACAGTATAGATGCACAAACAAAACACAATTGGGCATAAAAGACCAATTTAGTGCCTGTCTTTCAAAGTGGATCCACAAAAAGGCCATCTTCAAATTTTGACCAAAATTTGCATACGTATTGCCAATATCCCTGTTAATCCATGTGCAAATTTTTATGTCCGCCCTTCATAGCGTTTCTCCAGAATACAAGTTCAAACACGGTAGAATTTTTATTTCCTATGCATTCTTTCAGGAATCAACTTTGTATAAAGACGAAATTGTCAATAAATCACCCTAAAAGAATGCCAAATGGTAGTCACGCTTATATTACACTTCAAAATCTAATTAACATGTGTCCGAAAATCTTGAAATTGAATGAAGTGAATATACTAAAAGTAATTGCCTCATATATTTATTTCACAGTGAGTACAAATCACTCGCGAGCTAAAAAAAAACAATGAAAAATCCATTTTCTCCCTACTTAAAAAATGGGAAAAAGTGGATCCTGAAAAAGGTCATATGCAGAAATCAATTTCATATGGTTTATACGGGGTCATCTCACTGGTCCGACAGTCAATAGTCCGACAGTCATTAGTCCGACGGTCATTAGTCCGACAGTTATTAGTCCGACGGTCAATAGTCCGACATTATAAAAACATTATGAATTAAATGAAAGTTTAATACTATTCACTTTCCTTTTTTTCTCGGGAAAGGAGTTCCAAATAAGGAATTCTAAGATAGCCGCTTGCTGAGGAACATAAACCTTTTAGAAAATTGTCTTTTTTTCTGATATTTGCAGAATAAAAGGGGAAGGTAATCTAAAGTGTTGGTCTTAGTGCGTTGTAGTTTTTTTTTACATATGTCAATGATATTGCTGATTAACTAATATAAAATTTTGCTGATATAAAGGAAGCCTTCAATGAGGAATTGTATTTCTGGATAAGCTGAACACTTTTGCTATTCACACTTTACCTCCATCTCAAATCGTTTTTGAAATACAAGACAAGATGTATATAATTATGAAAATTTAACCAAAAGAGTCATTAATTCCTACATGGACATTTATATTTTCTTCAAAATATCCAGAATTGGATATTTAATTAATTTAATACTTTATTTATTTTACGAGGATTACAAACAGCCCAATTTTTTAGGTATAAAAATTTGAATATTTAGGTATGCTGAACATGTCTGCAGTTTAAAGTTGACTTCTCTCTTTTATAGTTTTTCTAATAAAAAAAAAATATTAAAATTTTGAAAATTTTACGGAAAAAGTTCAATAAGTCCAAGAGGGGTTTCCCGATTTTTTTTTCATAAGTGCGGGCAGGTAGATCTTGAAATTCTGGTCATTTTTACCCTAGATCAGATTTTTTATATCTATTATGGTT
The DNA here is from genome assembly GCA_002080025.1 of Modiolus philippinarum. Classification (NCBI taxonomy): domain Eukaryota; kingdom Metazoa; phylum Mollusca; class Bivalvia; order Mytilida; family Modiolidae; genus Modiolus; species Modiolus philippinarum. The sequence continues at coordinate 99,644 of MJUU01010339.1, read as the reverse complement.
TCTGGGTCATTTGCAAAGAACAAAACAACAATTAACTAATATGTTCTATTTTTAGTAATAGCAGCCATGTTGTTTGGTATACGGACTTAAAAACAACAAATGTAAAAGTGCATACCCTGGTGATGGTTCAGGCCAAGTTTTGTTACAATTGAACTAATGGTTTTAGGATAAGGTTTTTGAAATTGTTGGCGGACGATGGACGCATTTAAAGGCAAAAGCTCACATTACTTTTTAGGTCAGGAGAGCTAAAAATTGGCTTTTACAAAATTTTATAACGGACAGGTAGACGACGAACAGATGCAAGACGGCAAAACACAATAACAGTATGTTTTAAGAGACATTATCGTAACGATTTAACAGAGCAGGATGTCTTCCATTGAAGCCCATTCCATGATACCCGATCCCTAAAAAACATGTGGATATCTGTCAACAGCCAATGTATTTGTGTCAGTAAATTTTAACTAGAGGCTCAGATACTGAGCCTGAATCGCTCACCTGATAAAATACTTACAGCAGGTAATGAAAATAATGTTTATTCCATAGGGTCCTATGTTTAAATATGTTCTGTGATGGAAGTTTTGTTAATTATCAGATCAAAACAAAATAAGCAATCTTAATAAAGGACTTTCCATATGTCATTCCTGTAAAGTTTGATTGAAGTTGCTTCAGCAGTTTCAGAGAAGAAGATGAAAATGTGATTGTTCATTTAGGGTCCAATGTTAAACTATGTTCCGTGCTGACAGCCATTTTTGCTTAGGATCCCTACGTAATGAGCAATCTTTGTAAATGACCTTTATTACATCATTCCTGTAAAGTTTGATTAATTTGCCTCAGCTGTTTCAGAGGAGAAGATGTAAATGTGAAAAGTTTAATGGACGGACGACGGACGCCAAGTGATGGCAATAGCTCACACTGACCCTTTGTCTCAGGTGACCTAAAAATGGCTGGTTGACGATGGAAACTCCTCTGATTTCCATTTTGCTTGTCGCTTTGGGAGTGCTTACAGGTGAATGAATGAACAACAGATAAAAAGTGATTAATAAAAATGGATTTTTTATGGTCGTCAATTTGAAAAAAAATACCGAAGTTACTGTATTATACGGAAGCTTATTAGGGACACAACACAATTTATTTTTACACAACATAATTTTTTTTTTAATTTGTAATTACAAATTAATAAATTGTAATTACAAGTTAATAAATTGTTATTACAATTTAATAAATTGTAATTATAAATTAATAAATTGTTATTACAATTCAATAAATTGTAATTACAAATTAATAAATTGTTATTACAATTTAATAAATTGTAATTACAAATTAATAAATTGTAATTACAAATTAGTAAATTGTTATTACAAATTAATAAATTGTAATTACAAATTAGTAAATTGTTATTACAATTTAATAAATTGTAATTACAAATTAGGAAATTGTTGTCGATAGGGGAGTTCACTGTCTTATTCGGGGAAGCCAGGTCATGTTGGCCGCCGATCATTGTCATGCAAACTTCCCGCTTCATACATCACTGTGCCACGTTGTTTATGGTTTTGCACCGAAAACGTGTATTTATTTAAAGAGTCAAGATATTATCAAGACGTTTTACATTCAATAATGAGCAAAGGGTATAAAGTATTTCACTAGAGGATCCGGAGGGGGATGGCTCCGATAGATGGAACACCCTTTTTCTGGAAATATTTCAAAATGTCTGAACAATTTGGACCAAAATGGGCCAAAAAATGCAAAAATCGACTAAAACCCTACCCCCTATTTTGGAAGGCTTGATAAGACCGTGTATTTGAAAAATTTCCACACACACAATGGCTTATTTATTGTTAAGTGCGGATTTACACTTAAAATGATTAATTTTTTGTTCTTTTCGGATATATTTGTGCACTTATATTTTCAACAGACGTGGATACGTATAAGCATACTTTATGAGAGGATGCATCTGTAAAATTACAGCAGACAGAAGAGGGGTGGAAAGTTGTGGAAAAGGTGAAAAGAAGTGGGGGTTAGGAGGATTAGTTTACAGGTGTATTAAAAAGAGAGTGGAGTGGGAGGAGGGAGAGATAAGTGTGAGGTGTGAGCGAGTGACCCCTCTGTTCATTCCATCCCCTCATCTACTCGTACTAGATATTCGGTCCCGCCTTTTCAAAAAAACTATATTCTGTGAAAAACTGACACTGTATGTTAAGTGATAAGACATACTTTGATGAAAACTGCCAAAATGCAGAACTAAAATTTACAACAATTATCAAATTACTATATTCAGTCGAAATGGTCATTCGTTTTTCTTACTTCTGGGTACGTAACAGAAACTAGAAAAGTAGTAAACTGCAAATTTGATTTAATTTGACCAGAGATCTTCCATACCATCTTCCAGACGCGGTATGAAACAGATTTCTATTGAATTTTCAGTTAAATCTGCTTAACTAGTATATTAAAACTCAAAATATTCAACAAAACGGATTCTTAATAGTCAATTTGGCCTGAAGTTTTGGGCAATTGGCATTTATACAGCCTTTACAGGTGATGACCAAAATGTTTTCCCATAGGGTCAAATGTTAAGCTTTATTCTCCACTGGTAGCCATGCTTGTCCAATCCAATTAACATAAGTAACCTTTGTAAAGGACCTTGTAAAGGACCTTCCATACATTATTCCAATACAGTTAAGTGCTTCAGTTGTTGCAGAGAAGTTAATGAAAATGATAATTTTTCTATAGAGTATGTTCTGTGCTGGCGCCCATGTTTTTTGTCAGGCTTTTAAAAATGAAATGGACATTTTATGAAAACCACTGTTTATAAGGCTGTTCACAGGTACTGGGCAGAGAAATAGATTTGTGAAGCAAATACCAAAAGTACGTTGAAATATCTGAACACTGCATGGATCTTTTTGTTTTGGCTATTAACATTTAATTTTGGAAACTGCAGGTTGTGAGAAAATATCTATTTCTAAAGCAACTATTAAGGCAAGATTGCTTCTTGGTATCCATACACTACAGTCTAATCGTCACAAATTTAATCAATATGGAGTTAAACCAGATTGTCTGCTGTGTGATAATGGTTTTGAAGATCTTGAACATTTTTAGTTCACTGTGAGTGTCTCAGTACAGTCCACCAGAAATTTATAAACTCACTGCATCATCTGCTTTATTGCGCCTTAGATAAAATTGAATGTTCTGCTTTGCTTGATAACACTAGCAACATAACCCAATCAATTTTGGATTGCACTGCTGTTCCATGTATACCATATAAGCTGCACGTAGATATAGAAAATATAAGTCGAGGATTGGTATATGCTTTACAAGTAGAGAAATTTAGGGACCGACCATTTAACCTGGAAGGGGGAGGGTTATGTTTTTTTTTCTGGACAGAAAATATTTTTCGCGCTAAACAATTTATTTATTTATTTCACGTGTATCAACAAAATATTTTTTTTTTCAAAATCAACATTATTTTTTGGGGCAGAAAGCCTCCGTCAGAAATTTTTTTTTCATCATTTTGGCAGCCAAAATATTTTTTCACATAAAATCGGCTCCAGATTATTATTTTTTTAAAAACCATAGCCCCCCCTTCAAGTTAAATGGTCGGTCCCTAACATTGTGACTCATGTCAATAGAGTGTGACTACAGTTATCCACTAACATATACATATGAACTGTTTATTTTCTGTATTGTATATGATAGACCTGGCCTTACTTTAGCCTACAGATTGCTCTTCTCTTCTAGTAATACAGCAGCCATTTTAAGTTATATTTCAGCTGCGAGTATGAAGAGTATCGAGAACCAACTACTGGATTTGCAGTGACACTATAATAAATAACACATGATTTACTGTGTGTTCTCTAGATAATGGAGGGATATAAAGGAACAGAGCAGAACAGAGCAGAGAACAGTGCTACTCGGCCATTTCCGCTACACTAAAAAATAACTTTTATCAAGTAAATGGCCGAGTAGTTACGATTGCAGTATTCCTGTAAAGTTTTGTTAAATTTGCCTAATTGCTTTCAGAGGAGAAGTTGAAAATGTTAAATGCTAACGGACGGTCGCAAAGCGATGGCCATAGCTCACACAGACCCTTAGGGTCATCAGGTGAGCTGAGACAATCAGTTAATATACTAGTTAAGCATATTTAATTGAAAAATCGATAGAAATGTGTTTTATACCGCATAGCGCCATGACATGGTAAAAACGAAATTTGCATAGATCTACAGCCTATCTGTATTAAGATGCCGGTAATTTTAAGTCAACAGTTATAATGTAAAATATAAAGGTATTTTCCTATTCATCCTGGATAATGTCCTCCGGGGGGCTACTTGCTATTACTTAGGTAGTATGAGTGTGCCACAGGAATAGGTCATGTTTTTTGCAATCAGTTTGTCTTAAACAGGGTATCTTTTTCACCCTTACTGTCTTGAACAGGGTCATTATTTCACATGGTCACCTGGAAGATGTAAAACAACAGTTCAAACTAGTGTCCAGCTATATAAGATTTATTCTATGTCCATAAAAGGCTTCACCGGATCTTTTTCTGAAGCATGGTGTTGATTTTTAAAGCGAGTACAGTCTTAAACAGGGTATATATTTTGTCTGTTCTGTCTTAAACAGGATATGTTTTTTT